>CAHIKZ030000302.1:6072500-6105000 GCA_903632075.3 Acanthosepion pharaonis
ACAGGGAATTCTGAACTGAACCCTTTATTTAACCTATAGGGGTAGACTGTTCTTAATTCACAGCTCATGTCTAGGGGTATTGTCTAGTTCTTATTTTATTTACTATCTATACCTATGCAATAATTGAACAGTACTAAATAAAAATGAGACAATATCCCTAGACATGAGCAGTAGATCAAGAATAATCTCCCGCCCAATAGATTAAATGTGTTCAGTTCAGAATTCCCTGTAGTTTATTCAAATTGATATGCACCTAATGATGGCTGGAGAGCACAGTGGCCAAAACGTAATAGCAACAACAAAGATGAAGACAATAGTTCAAATATTAATAGTGTAAGTAATAAATGTATAATTTCTCTCCTACTTTCATGTTAAGCTTATCAGCAGCTTCGCTGTCAAGCTTTGTAAGAGAAGATCTCTTTGAATTTCAACCATTTTCACCTTATTTTGACAATATTAAATGAACCCTGACACTAATGATATATAGAGATTAAATATTTAAAAATAAGAAATTCACTGTAATAGGGATTACAGTGCTGTACCCATTTGGAATTTTTAATGAAAAAAATACCTTCTCTGACATATGTTACCATAACAATTTTGCCAAGTAAAATACAAATGAGGGGAAAAATAATAGATGAAACTATAATTCAGCAAAAATTTAAATGATGAATTCAACTAAGATTCGTGCTGTCAAAGAATTAGATTTTTTTTTTTTTTTTTTTTTTTGCTGTAGTGGTTCCAGATATTGATCAACCAAGAATTATTTCTTTTAAACTCAATATTTGTTTTACACACATCAATGTGTCAAATGAATAGAATCAAGTGGAATCTGTATATTACTCCTTTTGATTTATGTTCACCAGAAAATGCAAAATATTCATTGATCATTTTTTGAAGGACCTATAACTATAAAAGTATATAAAATAGAGGTAAACTGAAACCAGCAATGTCTTTTTGCATCAGTCTACAGAGGTATACAGTATGTCATCCAGACATCTTCTGGGGATGTCAAGTTACACAGTACTAAATATGGCAAATCATGCTATTGACTGGTGAACAAACATCTGAGAAAATTCCAAGAGGCCATGACTTCTGAATTATGTCAGATGAACTGTTACCTGGCATGATTAAAAGGTGGTTTTCCAGATAAAGGGAATTAGAATTCAGTACCTACCAAGAGGTTCATTTTCTTTAAGACTTTCAAAAGGATGTCTTTTCTGACACATGTCTAACAATACGATTTCTCACACATCATTAGGAGATAAGTAGATAAATTCTTTTTAAGTCCACTTAATTATCTGAGTTTCTTAGGAAATTCGTCTCCAGTCTGTTTTTGAGTCAACTTAAATGTCAGAGTTTTCAGGATTTCTATCTCCAGCCCACCTTTGAATTGGCAAACATTAAATTTTGTCAGTGATTTTAAATAATTATAACAACAGTCCTTTGATGTAGCTGACCACCCAAAAAGCTGAATAGATGGTCACTTGTTCCGGAACACAAAGGGACGGATAGGGGTGGTCGGTAACCATATAAGCAGAGAGAGGCAGAAAGTCGGTAAGTAGGTAGGCAACCAGTAAGTAGCTGTCCAGCAGCCAGTGAGGAAGAGACTATCAAGCAGGTAGGGAGATAGCAGTCAACCATTGAACTGAAGGGAAAGATTGGTGGTTTAGTGAGAATTTGTATTGTTGCTATTTCCCAACCAGTGTCTTGAAAAGCAATTGTTGTTATTCTCTGTTAAATTCAAACACGGCCAAGTGGACAAACCTGTGAACATAACTAGCCAGGTGTATACACATACAACTAACCTTGGATGTCATCAGGTTGTGCAGTGATGGACTAGCAGAGCACATTGTCACACATGTATCCATTAAAAAATAATGTTTATATTAGATCATTGCAAAAGTTTGTGCCGGATTAGAAAATTAAAAACAAAATTTTACATACTCATAAAAAAAATGTTAGTCAAGTAAAAAGTTTCCATTGTTTTTAACAACTGTCTACAATCCTTCTGATGCTATTTTCATAGAAATTTTGTGTATTTGTTGGGAAGAAGGTTGTGCAGTAGTTTTCAACTGACTGTACAAATTTTTGTCATTTAAATTCTTCAATAGAGACAAAGACAAATGAAAATCCATAGGCACCAAATAAGGAAAGTATGGTGACTGTTGGAAGGTTTCCCATTTCAAATCTTTAAGCATCTGCAAGGTCTGTTTTGCAACATGCGGACTTATGTTGTGGTGGTGGTGGTGGAAAATGACACCACTTCGATTTGCCAAAATTGGTAGTTTTTGTTGAACTCAAGTCTCTTCAAATGGTGAGAGACAGTTGAGATATCGATTTTCAAAATTTTAGCAATCTCTTTTGTTTAAATTTTGAGTTTATTCACCATTATGACCATACAGGGTGTCTTCATCGACGTTGGAAGCTTCCTCTGACAAAATCGGCCAAACAACTTTTTGACAGTCCGAATAGCTGGATAACGATCCAAATAAACCTTCTGAATGATTTTTTTTTTTTTTCTTGTTGTTGCTGTTCTGACATTTAATCCTTTTTGAAATTCATACAGCACAATATGGCAAAAGTGCAAGGCATTCATCCTCCAAGGCATTCATTTGTGGAGAAAATGTCAACATTTAACAAATTCTGATTTGCAACTGAATGATGAAACGTTTCAGTGTCAGACACATCAGAAATCAGCACCAAAACAAACACCAGTGTCAAGTTGCGGCCATTTTATATTAACATGGAAAATCTGGCACAAAATTTTGCAATCATTGAATAGCAATAAGAAATAATTTCATCAATTGCTCTCTCTCTCATTTATTTATATATATATATATATATATATATATATATATATATATATATATATAGGCAACATATTTTCATTAAGACAGGTTTCATTAAATAATTTAGAAATGTTCTGCCTGCTTATTCTCGATAGGATCCTTTTATATTCATGGATAAGCTTTTTTGTGTGGTTATTAAAAGACTAGAGGAAAACACTGTGTTGGCTCATATGGTATTTATTTAGAGTACTTTTGACATAGCATAATGTCATCATCGATGTATTGTTAATTATAGAGTAAGTATTTAGTGCTTATGGTTGTTAAGGGCCAAAATTGTTGTAGTCATCTGAAGATTACCATTTTTATATGTGGAGTCATGAATGCTGTGTCATGGCTGGTTGACAGACACCATTTAAAGGGGGGTAACTAGGTATGGTGTAGAAAAGTTCCGGGCTTTAGTAGTTGCTAGATAAAGGAAAAAAATATTAATGACAAACGCTAAAATTTAAAGATTATCTATTGTGCATATTTTAAAATGTTTGTGGAGTATTCGTAATTAATTTTGAGGTTTGGTTTCAATTTCTTGATATAAATAACTTTGAGAATTTTTAGTTTGTGTTTATTCTTTTATTCAAAATATATATATATATATATATATATATATATATATAAAATTGTATGTGAGAGATTTCAGATATCCTTTAAAGGTTTTGGAAGATATTTCTCACGGATAAGTGGCGACTGCTATAGAATAAATTTTGAGCACTGCTCAGTTCAATTATGATCTCAAATTTATTTATATTTTTGTTGGCAATTGTTTAAAATTGATAATCTTGGATTTCCATTTTCTACCTTTACTTACACCCTTCTCTTGCTCCTCTTGTTTGTTTATTGTAATATTAATTGAAATAAAACCTACTGGTGTGTTATTTTGGTTTTTTTTCCCATGTTAATTTTTGTCCCTTAACTTTTGTTGACTTTGTTCTAAACTTTTGGTTAATTGGTTTAGTTTCAATCCATAGACTCCAATATAAACAAAATTAGATCAATTACAAAGTTCTGCTATTGGTAAAAATTAATCTTAAGAAATTTTTAAATTGATCTGCCTAAAATAGTTTTGATTAGAAGATAACAAAACCCAAAATAAGATTAAACTGTAAATCACTTTAGCTTTAAATACTGGTATTGAAAAGGTTTTCTATTTGACCTGAAGATACATGTATTGAAAGTTATTTTTCTTACATAAATTTCTTTTTGTTGTGATGAGATGTTGAATAAAACATTAAAAATTGAATTGAAAATCTGTATGATTAATATATAGCTAGCAATGACATCAATGGTGGTAATACCTTTGTTACATCTCATTAAATAGAAATATTACAAACCTATGACTTGGTACCCCCAAAATAAGGGAAATTATTTTTTAAAAACGTTTTGTTTGCTAACTCCAAAGCAAACATGTTATCTCAATCAATTGTCTGATTGAATACATGGTGAAATTGGATATTTTCATCATTAAAGCTTGTTGAAGACTTGCTTAATCGTGGTTGGACTTCAAGGGACATTTTTGCTATGTTTGAAACATGTACATGTATTTTACATAAAGCTTTTTCTTCTTTAAAAGCTACAATTGTTTCAGCAGCTGTTTTCTCAAAATGAAGATAAAACTTAATGTTCTTTGTTCTTGTGTTTTTTTTGGTTTGTTTTTATCAGCTATTGCAAATAGGCTTGTAAATTCCAGGAATGAGAGTATAGGAAACAAAAAATTAATCCAGAACCATGTTGTATGAGAGAATAAATAGCTCACAAATAGCATTGATGCATGGCACCTTGTAATATGCAACTGTGTTCAGTGTGTGCCCTATATTTGAGTTTTTTTTTGTTTTTTTTTCTTTCTGTGGTGAAGAGTGATACCCTCTTGTATGTTAATTTTTAGTTTGATTTTTATTTTTTTTTAATGGTTTAAAAAAAAATGTTCTGTTTCCTTTTGTCTTAACTTATAATTTTCCATAGGTGAAAAGAAATTTGTTTGTCTCTTTCAGGTTTCAGTCCCAGTGTTCAGAATTTGGTCCTTCGAAGGATCTATCCAACACTTCTAGCCACAATTATTATGATTGTAGCTAGCATATTCCAAGCTCGTCAGTTTAAACGACTTTATGAACATATTAAGAATGATAAGTAAGTATTGAGAAAGTGAAATGAAACGGAAACAAGATCCCTTTGTTTCAAAGCTTGATGATGAGTGACTTGTGAAGGATGTTGTCAAAGTTTGATTCAGAATCCATGTTTGTCTTTTTGCATAACAGTGCTCCTTAAACTTTTTCATCACAAGATTTTTTTGTGACACCAGGTATTAAATATCAAAGAAAACCTGCAAATAAATACGTAAATCATTTATTTTTTTTGCTGAACAAAATATATATATATATATGTATATACACACACACACACACACACACACACACACACACACAAATGAACAAAATACTGAGAGAGAAAAATAAACTATGAAAACTCCACAAATATACTCAAATGCCTATAATTGATAACGGAAGCCATTGGTTTATACCAATGGCTTCCCATACTTCTCGTTTTCACTCTTGCGTGATCATGTGTGATGTCATAAATCACGTTGCGATTTTTGCTTCCGGCATCTCATATACAAGAGTTTGTCATTGCTTGGAAATCTTCCATGCAAACAAAAACAGACTATGATTATTGCTATGTGTGTGTATTGTTTAATATATTGTAATGTTATTGTAATCTTTGATGATGGCTTATGTAAGCTGAAAGCTTAGATAGGATTAAAAAACATATCAATATGGTGATTTTCTTTCGTCTTTCAATGATAATGTTATTAAGCTTATTAGACAATATGAAAGGAATTAACATAAAATAGACAAAACTTGTCTATATTATTTAATGAAACATGCATCAATGAAAAAATGCTGTCTAAATACACATAAATTTAAATTATATATATATATATATATATATATATATATATATATATATATATATATAAAGTAGTTATATTATTTGTCAAAATAAAAGTAGTACAAGTACAAAAAATAAACCAAAGTAAAAATCAACACGATGGATGTGCTTGTTTTATTGCTGTATAATAAATTAAGCCTTGGTATAATATTTGACACTGCTGGATGTAAAGCATCTTCTACGTTTTTCAGTGTTGAACAATATTTAGTTTTAATCAGGGTTAAAGCTGAAAAAGTCATTTCACACAATGTATGTGGTGCTAAATTGCCAAAAAAACCTGTAATGCAATTTCAGAAATTGTGGAAAATTCAGCTTTAGCTTGGATCCAGAATTCAGTCAAAGACTTTTGAATTCAGTCAAAGACTTTTTGTAAATTCAAGTTTGAGTCACTCAATTCCTCAGTGAGTTAAAATGTTTGAATTTAATTTTCAATACCCCAGCATTTGTTAGCTTTCTTCAGATATAATAGGTTGTTAAGTGTTCATATTTTTTTTTTCATAATCTATTTTACTACTTATTATTTGTTAATAGTTCTGATGAATTGTTCAACAATGTATTCTCTTTCATTGTTTACAACCTCCTGCCAATGATCCACTGTTCAATGCCTCAATGATATGAATCATTAGGTTTATGCATCAAGCCACCTTTTAAGCTCTACATCGTTCTTGAATGAAACACCCCTTAAATTTTTAGAAAGTGGCTGAAAAAGTTGTTAGTCTGAAGAGGCTAAATCAGGAGGATATAATGGGTGTGGTAGAACTTCCCAACTGAGCTCTTTAATTACATATTCAGTCATGTTAGCAATATGAGGGTGTGCATTGTCGTGTTGAATATTCATACTGTATCTCTTTGAATCTATTTATTTGTTCAACATACAGTTTAGCATTGGCTGTTTGGATGTTTTGAAGCATTTCATCTCCATACACAACACAAATATCTTATGCAGATTTGGCAACTCTCTGACTGTGATTAAAAGCAAAGAGAAGATATTGAACATGCTCATTCTTGTTTACTTGGCATTCCATTTCAAAGGGTTGTCTAATCTGAAGTAAATTTTCAATAACGTTAGACAACAGTTTCACAGGATGACCAGAGTTCCAAAGAAGCAAAAAATGCTAGAGATATTCTTTGAGATTATTCTTAGAACATCCAAAAAAAAAGAAAATCCGAATGTGGGCTGTAGAATAGCTTAGATGAAACATTATGGTAATGATAAAAGCAACTTGTTTTTTAAAAATCATTTCACCCTAAGCAAGGCAATAAAGCCACTAAGACACAAGAGGTTACTGAGTGTGGGACATTTTTAAAATTTTGATATTGGCGTTTTTATTATGCTTCTAACAATTATAAAGGTGAAAAATGAAATGTTGATTTCAGGATGGTTTAAAATTTTTTTTGAGGATGTCTCTGGGGCAATGGTGAAAAAAGTTAGTCTAGGTCCTGCTTTGTATTCTAAACAATGTATGATGTATTTTGTAGTTTTGAAAGCTGAAATTCCTTATTGTCAGTTAAGCTCTCAATGGTAATGATAATATTATCTGTTACCTTTTTATAAGGAAACATTTGGCATTCATTGGCTGAGCATCCTGTGCTGTTGTTGGTTGACATTTATAAAATCTTTCTCTTAAAACAATTTATCAAGTAGATAGGTTCTCTCAACTCCAGTAGCTGTTGTTTATCCTTTCAATATTGATGGGCACTTCCTTCCTAACCTTTTATTTAAAGTAGTATGGTGATTTTATTGGCACCATGCATTTTTTTATTTTTTTTTTTTATTTATCATTTCACCCCAAGAAAAGCAGGAATGCCATTAGCAGGGGGTTACAGATAGTGAAAGAGAGAGAAAAGACTGGGTATAGAGTGTCCAAGGAAAAGCTGAATGGGGTTCAAGAAGATGGCGATTGACTCTGCATCTAAATTTTTGAAGATTGTAGTTATTGGTGAAGCAAGGAAATGGAAAGGAGTTCCACAGGAGGGAAGTGCGAGAAAAGAAACTGTTGGAGTAAAAGTGGTGATTACTTTTACCTAATTCAACAGTAAAAGGGTGGGATATGAAAGTCTCAATCTCAAGGCTATTTAAGAACATGACTTGAGTTTTCAGATTAATGTCTTGAATGTTTCTTTTTTTTTATGCCATTAGAATCATTAATGGATCATTGGATAGGAGTTAACATGTAAGATTAAAGTGTATGTTTTTAAGAAATGTTGGGAATGTTATACTTATCTGTATGTATTTTGAGTACATTTGTACTTTTTTCTTTCTTTACTAAAAGACCAGAATTATAATTTAAACCTGTATTTTGATATGAATACGTTTTCTTGTCAATCCAAAATTGATGACCTTCATGATGAAAGTAACTGCTGTGAGCGTTTGAGTAATTGTATTTTTTTCTGATTGTAATATGTGCTATTTTCTTTCAGGTATTTGGTTGGGCAGCGCCTGGTGAATTACGAACCTAAAAAGCCTTTCACTGGCCACAATTCCCCATCCTTTGCTGGAATGACATTTTCACAAGCTCAACAACCAGCACAACAACAACAGCCAGCAATAGCCGCTGTACAGCAACAACAACAACAACAGCAGCAGCAGCAAGAAGGAAATATTGGAGTTGATATTCTGCCTGGGCCACTGCTCCAGCCAGCTGGGGCAGCCCCTGGGGGCAATGCTGGGCTACAACAACGTTTGGTTTGAAGCAAATTTTTTTTTTTTTTTTTTTTTTTTCCCTCCCCTCCTCATTCGTTTGTTTTTTTTTCCATGCTGGAGATGTGGTAAATGTCAGTGATTTCCTTTTGGCCCACAATTTTGATTGCTTGGTTACTGAACAATATGTGGGAAGAAATGAGGAATATTGAAAAAAAAATATATCTCTGAAAACACGAATAAAAATGACGACCATTATTAATAATTATTATTAAGGCATTAAAGTTGGTAATAATTAATAACAGTTGGATTTGTGGGTGAGTAGAGAAGAATTGTGCAATATGGCTTAATGATTTTTTCTTCTTTTTTTTTTTTTTTTTTTTTTCTTCTTTACTAAATACTATTTTTTAATATTTAAATAATTGTTTAATTTTTCTCTTATTCCTGTTCTTTCATTGTCCTCTTTCCTTAATAGTAGTTTTCTCATATTCTCTCACACTCAGTAACCCCTTGTATCGTAGTGGCTTTATTGCCTTGCTTGGGGTGAAATAATTTAAAAAAAAAAAATTGTTCATTTATATCTGTTTTTAATATTTTATATAATTTTCAGTTTTTAAAAAAATCATTTAACATCTAAGTGAAAGTTAAATCCTCTGATGAGAAATGAAAAAAAATGTTTTTTAACCATTATTTTTCTGAAATATTTCTTCCTCTCATTTATTTAGTGTTTTCTAAGTTTTGTTTTTTCTTTTTTGTTTTAAGATTAGGTCGTATTACAGAAATGTTATCAATTCATCAGATTGCCCACTAATAAACATATTTGGTTCTTGAAAAGGCAGTTGCAAGCTTAACACATTTCACTATTTGAGGTGAAAAAAAAAAATTGTTAATCTGACCACAGTTTATACATACTGCAATTATAATTCCTAACTCTCACTGCTTAATCACTTTGTAAGTATTTTTAATATTGAATGAAAATATTTTTCTTTTTTTTTCTTTTTTTTTTCTTTTTTAACATTTCCTTGAGAATTTAGTTAAAAAAATTTTTGAAAGTTTCTGTAATTAAGATTTGGATCAAGTGTTTAGAGAAACCTTTAAGAAATAAATGATGACATTTTTTTGTTTTTTAAGAAAGCAAAACACACACTTTACCAAATATTTAATTTGGCATTAATGACCTGCCTAGGGTTGCTCAGATCAATTGTGTCAATTGAGATAAAATTTTGGTCAGCTTTCACCACTTTTTTTTCTTTGGGTAGCCACTGACCAAACCTTATTTCTTTGTCAGGAATAATGACTAACTTTGACCACTTTTTCTTGCTCTCAAAAATTCCTTTGGCCAACAGCAATGGTTAATTTGACCTTCCAATGATCAGACTGTTCAAACCTAAGATTCTTTTCAATAGAATTCTTGTAATTTATCTGATAATTTCTCTTGGAAATAATACCAATCTTTTGTTCTTGCCAATACAACATATTTTGTTAAAACCAAAGAAAAAAAATGTTCAAAATTGTTCAACTCTTTATTTTCTTTTTCGTTATTTTTTTTTAACGTAAAATCTAAAAATAATGATTTCTCAATCACAATCACTTGGTTATTTTTCTTGTTTTTTTTTTTTTGTTTGTTTTTTTTCCTCCCTGTCATTTCATAATCAAATTAGATCTTGTTTTAACATTCCCTACTTATAGTTTCAAGTGCATAGCTACTCTTTTGTTGGTTTCTTTGTGTAGAAACTTGTAGTTACTTAAAGCTCATTGCTATCTATTGTATATAACTTGATCTCAGTTTTAGGTTGAAACAGAAAAAAAAAAAAGTGGGTTAAATTTAAATTATAATTTTCAACAAATTTTTTATGTATTTTGATAAATTATGACAGCAAAAAAAAAGTCGTTTTTTTTTTTTTTTTTTTTTTAAAAGACTAATATCTGGAATAGTAAGAGTAAGGAATAAAAAAAATATCTTTCCATATTGGTGAGTGGCTTAATAAAATCTAAAGGAAGGGAAGATATTAAATCAACAATTTAATTGCACAAAATAAATTCATTCTACCTGTCTCATGCTACAAACTATACATACATATATTACATCTACGTGTTGAGAATGTTGGCTATATTAGTGGTGAGGGGTGTAATGTTGTTTGTATCTACATCTAAAGATACATTTTTTTTTTTTATCTTCCTACATTGTCAATTCTCTGTCAGTATTTTAATTAATTTTTCTTCTTTTTACATTTATAATTAAAAATATTAATCTGATTGAAACATTATTTTTTTTTATTTTATTTTATTAGTAAAATAGTTTTGTTATGCTTAGCTGTACAAATTTGTTTTCCCAACAAAATTCTGTTCAACTTGGTTCCTTGTTTCTTTTACAAATCAAATGGGTGGAGGTTAAGGCGTTAGACATGACTTTAGCTCATCTGACAAAGGCATTAAATCAGTTAAGTCTGCATTGATGGTTGGCTGGGATGTGAACCTCAAAGTAACCATTCTTTGCAAAGTCTTCAATGAGTATCATGATCTCTTTATTATGTGCATGCAAGACTTGTATTAAAAATAAGATAAAAAGAATATTTTTAAAGATTAATTTCCTATTGAGAGAATTAAATTACTCTAAACTTGCTTATGATGATTGGCCTGGGTAACCAATGTATGAGGGTTCAGTTAGCAGGGACTTTTTCTTTTTTAAATACAATTTAGGGATACACAGATTTATACATTAATCTCCCTGACTTCTGATAACCTTCTCCCTGTATAATACAAGATTCGGCTTATGAGCAGGTATCTAGTTGTTCTGCAAGTCTTTCATATTCTCTACCTTTTGGTCCATTGGTGTATTTGTTAAATGACTTCCTTTAAATGAAAGACAGGAATACATATAACTTGCTATTTCATTAAAAATATTCAAGTTGATTTTTCTTTTTTCTTTTTTTGGGGGGGTGGGGGTAGGTGGAGAAATGAATGGGACGAGGAAGTAGTAAGCTTTGCTTGCGTTTTTTTCACCTCTGAAGCCCATGAATAAATGAAATGACTGAAATGAAAAATTTGGATGAGAATTTTTTTTTGTGATTTGTCTTCTGTATTAATTTCAACAAATACGTTAAACAAAAAAGAGGTGATTTTGTTGCCATTTCCTCTATAAAATTGTTTCTTACTTTTATCAAAAACTTATATATATATATATATATATATAATCTGGTTGGAATGGAAGTTCTAGCAGTTTGTAGAACATTTTCTACCAACCATATCTATGTATGTAGCATGTGGATAAACCTCTAATTGTGTATACTTCAAATATATTTGTATATATGTGTGTGGGTTTGTCTCATGCTCTGTTTTTGTGGATGCGTGTGACTGAATGAATATGCGTATTGATTGTGTATTATGCTCAAACCAGTTTGTGTCTGTAGATTTACATTTTAACAAGCGCATGTACATACATTTACATACTTTCACACAATTTAAAATATTAATGTTTAGCCAATACCATAATTTGGCAATCGCCCTTTATCTCGGGGGGGTGGGGTGATGCCTCTTGGCAGCATTGTCTTTCCAACTTAGCATAAAATCTGAATATGAGAGCAGAAAAAAAAATTTAAAAAGCTTTTGGCAGCAACCAAAAGGCCAAATTTCAACAGATTGGCTTTTGGTACCATATGACATAAGACATCTCTTCCCCCTCCCTAATTAATACATGATATTTTTAAGTGTCATAAAGGGTCCAAGAAAGAATTGGTCAATATTTTCTGCTCTTATTAAATATATTTGTCTTGTCTTTGTCTGTGAAACGTTTTTTTTTTTGTAATGATGTTGAAAATCTTATCAATGCACTCAAGTTGTTTATTTTTTTTTTTTTTTTTTTTTTTTTAAAGTGCAGATTTAGGTGGGTTACATGGTATTGGCTAAACATTAAAATATAAACAAATCTGAATGCAACATACATGCACACACATGCACATACACAAACACAAAATTTCAGGACATTTTTTTTTTTTTTTTTTTTTTTAAGTAAAAATATTAATTTCTATATTTTGGTGTAACTTTTAAAATATATTTTTTTTTAAATTCTCAAAATTAATCATGTAAAAATTCTGATTTTGCTATTTTTTTTTTCTCTTGAAAAGAACTTTTTTTTAAAATTTATTTTCAAATTTTTTTTTTTTTTTTAAATGTGCTTTTGTTTTTTCCTCCCATGTAAATTTCCATCTATTTATAATATTTACCAAGTGAGGACCTGTCTGTACATAGTTGTAATAAAAAATGTAAAAAAAAAAATTATTTTTATTTTCAAATTTTTATATATTTAAATGGTTATGCTAATTGATTAAATTCTGTCATACCTGAACATACCTATATTAATAGACTCTCCACACATAATAAGTAGTAGTAGCGGTTGCCAGTTGAGCTCAGTGGTGTTGAGTGAGTCAGTCGATGTCGGACATTGAAGTATCAACCATCACAACTAGATTGCTGCATCATTAACTCTTATTTCAAGTTCCTAACGTTTTGTATGTCGAACCTAATTTAGGACGACTTATTGAAATACAAGCCTCCACTGTGAAAACTACTCTACAACAAATTCAATAATGGATTATTTTTCTGAAAAAAATTAAATTTTTCTAATGAGTTGAAATTTAAACAATGAACAGCAAGCTGACTGCATATGCTCATAAGTGGCTGGGAGAATTGTCTATGTCAGTTCATCCATACTTAGAATATTGCT
This sequence comes from Acanthosepion pharaonis, assembly GCA_903632075.3. Taxonomy (NCBI): domain Eukaryota; kingdom Metazoa; phylum Mollusca; class Cephalopoda; order Sepiida; family Sepiidae; genus Acanthosepion; species Acanthosepion pharaonis. Next base: position 6,085,654 of record CAHIKZ030000302.1, read on the forward strand.
GGCTACATTTGGTCTGAAGATCTTGCTGTATACTTAGAGTGCAACATTAGCTTGCAAATTTTCATGTTTTACATTAAAAATAACATTTTCATGATATTTTGGCTAAAAACAAAATCAGATTGGTTAAAGCTTTGAGATTGGAATTGCTAAACTCGTATTCCTAACTTCAGTGTATAAATGACAGAATCATTGAATGATGAAGCCAGCAAAATTGATTTTGCTGTAGCATACCTACAGACAATAATATTTATGTCCCCATTCACATAAATACAGTAGTAAATACTGTATGTTGGTCTGCAGTTGGAGATTCATTGTGGAATTCACTTGACCCACTTTTAGCAGTTGACTACTTCTTCATGCCGCTGGTGAATCTTATATCTGTTGTTCGTGTCCTAAGTATTATCATTCATTACCAACCTTTGTATGATTATTCTATTCGGTAATCTTCCCTAGGTTACAAAAGATATATTACTGCAATTAGGCCGAGCTGATTTTGGTTACAGTGTAAAGTATTTATTTTTCAGCATGCCCATGTCACTACTGAATATGACACAAATTTGAGATTTAAAGTGGGTTTAATAGCAATACCATAGAAAAATTGCCCAAGCCCGCTTGACACTTCCCCTTTTGGATGCCAGGCAATAAACTCAGCCCCCTTCTGAAGGAGAGGTACTGCCTGGAGGAAGACACCCTGGGACTTGGGCTTAATATTTTTGATACTTCAGTTTTGGAGTTATGGCTAGAAGCTTAAACTGCCTTGCTGTTGAATCCACAGCTGGAGGGAGAATGGATGCAGATACCAGCAGTAAATAATGGTAAATGAAAAAAGGCATTCCAGGAAGTAAATAAAATGTTAAGAAATATGGAAATTGTTAGAATGAACAAAAAAATTGCAGGACTGCTATGTTCTATCTATCCTCCAATGTGTCATTGAGTGCGGGAAAATTTCCTCAGAGATGAAGACTCAAGGTGACAGTGATGTAGTCTTACTGGTGAATGCTGAGAATACCATAGACAAAGCATAGAGAGTTGCAATTTGTAGGATGCGTTATGAGTAAGGATAGCTTGGAAAATTTAATACTTACAGGGTGCATTAAGGGGATAAGTGAAAGTAAACTACTAGTAACTTATGTGATGAACTTGTGTGGAACTCTTTCTGCTTTCCTTTGCCTAGGAGTTCCTGCAATTTTCTTTCCATTTTTGCTGCCAACACAGATATCTGCATAAATTATGTTAAGATGGTGTACTCCAATAATAAATCTTGGCAGGACATCTAGTTCTCTAAGGTTGACTTGCTTTATGGGTTGAATAAATCCAATGAGAAGGCACATCCTTCTCTCATGCCACTTTCTGTTTTTGTGTACTACAAGGCACTCCCCCGCAAAAAAAATGTAAAAAAAAATTACCGCTGTTTTAACTGTCATTGACCTTTACTGACTTAATTGAATATTCTTGACTTTGGATAATCATTTGACTCTTGAGTAATTACTTAACTGTGATTGGTTCTTTTATGATTGGTTAATTGCAGCATGATCTTGTGGCTCGTTATTTAAAGGTTATTTGCAGACAACTTTTGTCTTTCGTTCTGCCCTTCTCGTATGGTTAAACAATTTGCTGATTTTGAGTTATACTTTTCAAAGAACAACATCCAATGTGGGGAAGGATGAAATTTGCAGAAATTCTTCCTGAATTTTTCAGTCACATCGTTTGTCACCAGTTTTTAACAGTCTGCTTGTTACTGGATATCCTGTAGGTGACTCAAATAGTTTTGGAGTTTGTTTTTATATATATATATATATAAATAATTTATAAATGACAATAGGAAAACTGTAATAGTTGCCAACATGTTTCGGCCAGTGTCGACTTTTTCAAGGCAAAAAACGAAATGAATTTATTTAAACAAAGTAATTAATAACAAAAACAAAATGTCCTTAGAAACTGGAAGAATTTAGAGAACACTATTTTCATACTGTTAACTGAAAAAATTTTTGCCTCGAGAAAGTCCACATTGGACGAAATGCATTGGTAACTATTACAGTTTTCCTGTTGTCATTTATATTTATAAATATTGTCTTTTCTACAGGTTAACTCTGAGAAATTTTCATATATATATATATATGTGTGTGTGTTTGAACCACCCAAATGTATACACAATTCAGGAAAGGAAAGACTTATGTTGGTTTAATAAGTTGCAATAGCACTGCCATAAATGAACTTTATGGAAATGATTTTTTTTTTCTTTCAATAATATGGCCTTTTGCCATACTATCATCAAGATGTGCTAGCTTATCTGAATGAGAATTGGTAAGGACACTCGCTAGGACGAAGTACAGTCAAGTTCCCCAGATTTAACATCTGCAGATTTTTATCTATGCGGGACCCTAAAGGATGTTGTGTATCACAGAAAACTGATTACACTAGCAACTCTTAGACAAGAAATTGAAAATGTATATGCAGCAATCTCACTGGACACTTTGGCCAATGTTGCCCAAGCAGTAGTTAATAAATGTCTGGAAGCTAAAGGCCACCATTTTGAGCATTTCTTGTGATTGTAAAGCCAAAGCTAACTTGCATTAATTTCAAGTTGAGAATTATTACCTCTGTCCCAAAATAATTGTTACATTCAGTCTAGGAAATATGCATACAAATGTAACAACTATTATGGGACAGTAAAAATACTACCCCTGTCCAGTAATTGTTTTTACATTTAGTGTGTAACAGGGTAACAGTCCTGAAATTGATGTTTTATAAGTAGAAATGTAAAAAATGGTGTTTGGGTGTTAAAATTTGAATAAGCAGAAAATTAAAACATGCTTTGACAAATTCAACTCTGACTTCAGGAGAGTATGAACCCTGGACCAGAAAAAGGAAATGAGAATATGTGTCGATAGTTGATAAAGTAAGAGAAATATATTTTCAAGTACAGATATCAGTACAAAGTGCCTTTTTGGCCAGAATGGGATTGGTGTGCTAATAGGTGGCATTTGGATATATTTTTTATTTTTATGAACTCCACTTGGGCGGTTACAGTGTTTGGTTGAAAAGGGTTCGTATGAGATTTGAAAACTTATGGGCAAAATTAATTTGAAGCTGAGGATTGAGAAAAACCAGGTGTCCCTTTTCTGTAACAAGGGTCTGTAATTTTTATTAATTTTCATTATTTTTACTTCCTGGCTGAGGAGTCCTTCACCAATAAGAAAGTCGGCTGGTTAATTTACAGGATATATAGAGATAATGAAATGTGAACTATGGGTATTGTGAATTCTCTTTTTCTGAGGCCTGGCTAGGTAAAGTGAAGTCATTAATCATTGTTATGAGAAAAGATTTCACTGGATTAATCCAGCACACATTTCACTTGGCAGTCACTTTCTGTGAGAGCAGGAAACAGACCAGGTTTAAACACACCTGCATTTCGCCGAACATAGAGACACAATACAGAGTACCCTCAGACATCATTTCATAGAAGTTAAATTCTGTAGACTTAATTTTATCTGTTCACATTAAATTCTAAGTTTACAGAATGAATTTGGTTCGTTTATCAAAATTTTTCTCCCACTTTAAGCTGACCACCAGTACTCGACCATAATCAGAAGTGAAGTTTTGCCACACTCTGCTGGAAATCGATTTTATTGTTTATCTTCAAGGACACAGCAATGGTTGTCATCAACAAACAGGTGGAACAAGGGAAAGCTTAATCTCTGTTCAAGTGAAGCTGGTCAGAGAAATCTACTAGCCTTGTTGGCACTTATTCTTGAGTATTATTGAGGCTGATACTGGCAAATTATCTAAACCATCCTGTCATATCTAGTGTAGCAAATGAACAAGTTGTAATTGAGTACTGTGACAATAGGGTGAGTTGATATGTATGTGTGTGTGTATATATATATATATCTCTTACTTATTATAAAATGCAGATTGTGTATGTGTGTGTCTGAACGTTTATATATTGGATCGGATTTCCTACATTTTTCAACCGATTTCAACAAAACTTCACAGGACTACGTAAAATTACCTTGCAGTGGTTCTGACAGCGCCAAAAATGGGAAAAAACACTATTGTTTTTGCACGAAATCAATTTTAAAACACGATTCTGTCGCCAGAATGAAAGGGGGACAACTCATATCGAGTTATACTTATTATAAAACCCAGGATGTTTGTGTGTGTTCGTTTTATATATGGGATCGGATTTCCTACATTTTTCAACCGATTTCAACAAAACTTCCCTTTTTTTCGGCAGGTAGTGTTTCTTATTGTCTTGCACACTTTCTTCTTTATTTTTACATTCAGAATGCTTTAAAAATTCTATTTACAAGACAATTGTTTATAATAAAATTCTATTCAATCGATAGACTCATAACGATTGAAAACAATGTTTTTGTTTGAGTTTGGTTTTGACCAATTCGTAAAAAAAAAAAAAAATAATTAAGACATGCGTGTCCGTCAACCTTAAACAATAATCTTTGTCAATTTTATTTTTCAGTATTTATGATGGTCGATACTTGATCTATCTCTTACTGTTACATCCCCGGGTAACGCCGGGCTCTACTGCTAGTATATATTATACTTTACAATTGGAATTAAGATACCTTTAGTAAATAACCATTTTCACCTATGAATTTTAATTTTAAAATTTACAGGATTTTTCAAACTGCTTATGGTATCAGTTTGTAGTGTACTGTTTATTTGGAGAAAGAGAAAAAGTGTGTTATTGGGAAGTAAGTGGAGAAGAAGAAGACCTCGTTACTGGAGTCATATTATGGTTGTAGGGAAGGTAGGGAGAGACCAATGGGCTGACTTATATCCTAATGGTCACACAGTCAAAATTTAATTCAATGGGAATTCACAGAAAAACTGGAAAGAACAATCAAGAGATGACTTTGGTAAAATGAAAGGGAGTTAATTTGGAATTATTGGTATTGAACTCGATATTGAAAAAAAAACAAAAAAAAACTAATATATATAATAAAATTAATAGACTCTCCCGTCGGTTTCAACGTATGAGGATCTGACAGCTTATTGATTGTTATGAAAGTTTGTGCGATAATCTTAAGAGGCATTTATATACAATATTTTTTTTTTTTTTTAAGAAAATCAGCATTACACTCAGTGTGAAAGCTGGGGTTTGATGTGATAAATGCTGACACCAAAAAATTAGATTCATAGCTTTTACCAATTTTTGAGCATTTAGTTTTAAATATTCTCTGAAAAATGTACAGAAATTCATAATTTCAGCAGGTTTTTGCTTACAAACTGTCTTCAAGATTTTACTATTCCAAGAATAATCCAAATAAAGTTGATATTTTTCGTATTAAGTACATTGAATGGAAAATATATTCAAACCAGAATTCTAATTATAAATAATCATAAGCAAATTATGCAATTTTTTTTTTTTTTTTTTTTTTTACTGTATTTGATAAATAAAATATTACAAAAAAGGCTATTCCATATAGAGGATTTGTTAGATCATAATAAAAACAAAAAAGATAAGTGTATGTAGCATCATAATACTGCTGTGCACAAAATGTTTTAAATTTGCATTCTTTATTAATAATCACACTGAAACTACTGCACTATATAACGTATTACATCATAATGTAGCTAAATGTTCAGTATAATTTCCCTTTGAATTAAAAGAGGCTCTTGTTTGATGTCAATGATTTAATAATAATGTGTGTGAGCCTTTCATCTTGTCAATATACAGTTTGTAAAGCTTCAGTAAATTATAAATTTTATGACGCTGTGCTATAAGGCTTTCACTGATTACTGGAATGAAATTCCAGTGCTAAGATTTTGAACCTAAATCTTTAAACGAATTTTTTACCTCAAAAAAGGTAGTTATTTGGAAAAAAAAAAGTTTTTATTTATCATGTCAAACTCCAACTTTCAAATTGAGTGCAATGCCACTGTTCCAAAATCGACCTACCCTACCGTGACAAGGAGCTGACCACACCCCAGTAACTGGTTATATCTAGTGCTGTGTCACCAGTTTGTTTGTTCCTGTAGAATTGGTGCTTCCTTACCTGACTCAGAGATGAACTCGTGACCACTAAATGACAGTAACACATGCGTAACCAACTCCTATATCCATTACGATGCCGTCCCAAATAACATCAGATAGTGAAGCACTAATTCAGCCTGAATGAACAATAATTGACATCACAGGAATAAAATATTACAATCAACTGATATCCTATGTCAAGTTAATCATTGGACACCTGATGATGATTTTTTTTTTTAGACTGAAGTGTTCCACATTTTTTTGCATTGGCAACCACAATTTTTAAAAAAATTATTTTTGAGGTAGTTAATGAATGCTGAAGAATACATCAACCGATGTCTTGCCATTAAAAATATATATATATCAAAAACAGAGATAGATATTACTTATAAATGGCTGAAATTCCTGTGCCTGCTGTTTCATTTTAACTGCCAACTGTAGAAGTTTCTGTCATAGACTCTTTTAAAACCATAATGAAGGAAAAATAGAATAAAAATTGCAACAAAAAGTCAAATTTCAGGTTCATTTTTTTATTGAAAGTCTTAAGTTTTAAAAAAATGTTTTTATGCTTTGGTACCAGGAATTTTGTTCTGTGCATTTGTTAATTTTAATAAGAGTTCGATCCTAAACAGCATTCTTTGGTTCTCTAACAGTGGAATTACAATAATAATAATAATAATGTTGATGATATTAATGATGATGATAATGGTGATGATAACGTTTTGCTTGCTTGAAATATTAAAATGGATTCTATCAATGTTGCAAACTTCTTTTGTTTTTTAATCATTTCACTCCAAACAAGGGGATAACGCCACTAAGACGCAAGGAACTACTAGGAGTGAAAGAGAATGAGAAGACTTTAGAAGGAACAAGAAACAAGGGATCAACCTCTCCTCGTGTTCAAAAGACGAGGAAGGAGTGTGAACCGGGCGATAGGCGAACCTATCTACTATTGGAACTTTGCTTCAAACAAACTGCCATATTTGCCACTTTTCAAATTGGTTTCTTAAAAACCAGCAAACATATTAGGTGGTTGTTTACCAAGTCTCACACAAGGCTTTAAATGTGCGGCACTCAATGAAGATTGGAATTCTCCCCGAGTACGAGACAAAACTTTCTGGCTACTGTGTTTGGGTTCATTAGGACTAATTTCATCGTCTTTGTTGTTTTCTCTTATAACAAGGGTTCCGTGTCATAAATGCACACTTTTTGAAGGTATTTACCTACCCTACACGCCTATAGTGGTAGGATGTGACACATATTCGGTTTAATGTAGGGCACTGTATATAAAATCAATATCACTCCGGCGTCGGTATCCATAAACTTTTACTCTTTAGTACAATGAGGGAAACGTTACCGTCGGGTTGGAATCCCCGGGACCAAAGTCACTTTTCCATTGTTTAAAGAGAAGAACAGATACCATTCACTGATCCCAGGCATAAGAACAGGCGGGTATTTAATTGCGTCTCCACGGTGGCAGGATGTGGTACAAAGTTGGTTTAACGTCGGTTACCGTGCGTACAGACCAAAAACAAAAATTGCCCACTCCCAACGATCAGTGGTATGCCGTCGTCGGTGTAACCTCCCTCTGTAGTGCAATGAGGGGTGTGCTGCCACAGAGTTGGAGTCTCCGGGATCAGGCTTCCCTCATAACCTGAAGAGGATGAGAACGCTGAAGCTGATTTGTCTGAAAATTCGTTTGCTGCTCTCTTTGTTGCCTGGGGCACGTAAGGATGAAGATCACGGAAGACGTTAAGTGGTAGTCAATAATTTGATTTCCTGATTCGGTTCACCTATTTCTTGTAGAGAATACATCAAATATCTTACGAATGCAATGCGCGGAACAAGCTTGAAATGCAACAGCTAGGGTCAGATAGAAAATGAGCTTTCATCCTGAAGATGAAAAACAACAATAACAACAAAAAAACAAAACAACAAAACGGGGTCAAATAGTTCAATCAGTAGCTCAAGAAGAAACAACACCGCTTAATTTTTAATACCAGTTTAACATACATGAGTATATATGAATTGGGGTCAAATATGGATAGTAATTCAACAAAATGATAGTATAAACATATTTTGCTTTTTATTAAAGCTCCATCGGAGAATGAGATACCAGAATTTTTTTTCTCTATATCTCATTATCTGATGAAGCTTTAATAAAAGTGAAACATATTAGATTTATAAGTGTTTCTGGATGTTGTGATGGAATAACCTGCCACCCCCATGAGTGGCGGCATTATAGGTGGTAACCACCTATAAGTATCCGTTAGGACAGCGGACAGGAGAGTCGAGCTGGGAACTTTCCCAGCTGCGCTAGTCGAACTCTCTGCCTTCGGGCAGAGAGGAACCCGGACGTGGCTCTGCCGAAGGGCAGAGTTTCGTCTGGGGAGGTAGACAGACCCGATCCCGTTTATGCTGGGTCTACGGGGATTTTTTGGCGGAACCTCCGGGCTCGGGGAACCCAATTTAAATTCGGCCTTGTGCCACATGTGACTGCGTGGGGCAGTTACTAAATAGCATCGAGTTGGGATCTGCGAGAAGTAGCGGCCTTCCGATAGAAGCACGCACACAACTATACTGACTTGCGACGACCGTGCGCATAACTATTACTTCCTTACTTCTTGTACTGGTTTCTACAATAAACCTGTTACTATTTATCCACCGTGTTCGTCCATTCCATATTCCTATTAGCACGTAATATAACAGTTTCCTATTTGTTCTTTATCCTATCATAGTATTGTGTCTTCATTCAATTGAATAAAGATAACACAGTCTTAATATATAATGTCGCTTGGAGTCGACGTAGTCTTACTGAATTCTGTAGTAAGGATAGAAGGCTCGCTCCCGACTAGCTCTCTACTGACGATTCTCGACATCAGTATTTGGACTAGTCCAAGTCATATTCTGGAGCGGTGTGTTCATTTCTACAACACATGGCTTTATATGAAGTTTTCTATGAGACTTTACTTTGTCATGATTAGTTGAATTTTTCTTTTTATTAAAGCTTCATCGGAGAATGAGATATCAGAATTTTTTCTCTCCATGTCTCATTATCTGATGAAGCTTTAATAAAAGTGAAACATATTAGATTTATAAGTGTTTCTGATGTGATGGAATAACCTCTCACCCCCATGAGTGGCGGATGTCTTTGTCGATGGCGGGACTTTTCAAACCCGAATTACCCAAATTTGAGTAAAATTATTTTTCCTTGGGTAACTGAACAAAATCTATTAGAGAGACTTTTCTTGGGGATTCTAGTGAGTTATAGAATACTGTAGGTTCAGGATTAGACTTCACACTCCAAACTGAGCCTGTAAACATTTGAATTCACGATTTGAAACGAAACCTTTCATCTTTCCCTAGAAGGAGTGCTTTTAATCGGTATGACTCTATGCAAAGCCACTAAGACACACATATTGGCAAATGTCCTTGTGTTGTAGAGTCGTGTCTACTTTGGTTGAAATGGTCGTTGGGTAATGAAGGAAAAATATGGAGAACCATTGCTCCGTGGTTTGGAAAGGTACTAAAGAGTCAACACAGAGAACCTTAAAAAGAATGTTTGGTAAGTAGAACTACTGTAAAATTACGACGTATCAGCCGCTTTACACTCGGACCATTTTTTTGTTCGACATTCCAAAACAGAGTAGATATCTGATGAGTGGTCAAGGATATATCGACCGAAACGTTGTTTTATATATTTTGGGCGCCGTCGATTGTTGTGCTACACGAAATCACGTCATCGTGGCTGAGGGTTTGAGCGTGCTGGCCTTCTTCAGACTGTTGATCATGCTAGATAACGCACTCCCAGAAACTGTAACAAAGGTGCGCAGGAGGGCGCTGTATGTGTTGAACAAATTACAAATGTGCCTGGGCAGACACCTGCAACAGGAATTGGCTAAACTCCTGAGTACACAGGCATTCTCGGATAAGAGTTTACAGCCATTATATATATATATATATATATATATATATATATATATATATATATATATATATATATATATATTATGCACATAGAACCACATATTCCCCACCTGATGAGGCATCTAAAAAGGTTTTCTTTTTTGACGTTGAAACAAAAAATGTACAATTTTGTAGTGGATATGTGCATGTTCTAATGCAACAATGCCGAAGATAAATAAATATTTGCGGCTCTACTTTATGTATTGAGCACTATTTTTAAATTAATGTTTTGAACGATGTCATCCTGCTGTTCATTCTCCTACAATTATATATATATATATATATATATATATATATATATATATATATATATATATAAGAAAGCTGATTTCGAAAATTTAATAAAACCAAATGCTGAGAGACAGAAAGACATTTAACACATTACTAGATAGGAAAAGTTTAAAATAAATTCAATCCTTTTTGTGTGTTTTTTTTTAAATGTTATAATTTGTGGAAAGGAGGATATTGTTAATCATCTGTAGCCTCCCAGGTCACCAGATTTTAACCCCATGCCATTTTTATCTGTGGGGGTATATAAAAAAGAGTGTGCCACCTACGCCTGCTACTCTTGAAGATTTAAGTTGAAGCTGTGATGTCAATATCCACAGATCAATTGATTTGTGTATGGCAAGAATTGGATTACTGTTTCGATGTTTGGCACACAACATATATATACACGGAGTTATTAAAAAAGAATGACTATATCTAGAAAATTTAATAAAAACAAATGCTGAGAGACAGATACGCACTCAACACATTAATGGATAGGAAAAGGTTCAAAGTTTGTTATTTTAAGGTTGTTCAACTTGTATGCACAGAACATGAGCACAATGTGTTGTGTGCCAAACATGGAAACGGTAATCCAATTCTTGCTATACACAAATCAATTGATCTATGGATATTGACATCACAGCTTTAACAATTCAAGAGTAGCAGGCATAGGTGGAACGATCACTCTTTTTTTTATATACCCCTACAGATAAAAATAGTATGGGGTAAGATCTGGTGACCTGGGAGGCTACAGATGATTAACAATATCTTCTTTTCCACAAATTATAACAATTTAAATTTTAAAAAAAATTGAAAGAAAAACAAACAAACAAACAAAAAACAAACAAGAAAAGGAAACATTTAAACAAAACTGAATTTATTTTAATAACTGTTGTGGTAGGATCCACCTAATTTGCATAGTGGAGTACCGACCATATAAATATGGTTGGTACCGGGAAGAGAGGGAGGAATCAAGAGATTCAACCAGAGACTCTGTCCGACTGCGACTCAGTCAGCACATTCTCCAGGAACGGTCTTACCAGGAATTTACAAAAGACTATATGTAAATATTGTGTACACTTTCTTGTTTCAATACATTTTGTTCTAAGTACATTTTGTGTTGCATTATTATTCCATGCATTAGTCAAGTTTCAACAATAACTTTAAACTTTTCCTACCTAGTAATATGTTAAATGCCTTTCTGTCTCTTCGCATTTGGTTTTATTACATTTTCGAAACCTGCTTTTTTTTAACTAATATATATATATATATATATATATATATATATATATATATATATATATATATAAGGACGCATAAATTAGTTCGAATAAACTAAAATACATTGTAGCACCTTATCTAAAAAAAAGACGACTTATTAACATCTTTTTATTGGAGGGCACCATAATTTAAGTACAGTCTTGTCTGGGGCAAGGATATAAAGGTAAAACAACCAATAAAAGTCAGAAGTCCCCGAAAAAGGCCAGTATCCAAATTCGAAAGAAATATTAACGTAGTGTCTGATACAAGCACAGAAATTGTCTATAAGACATCAATGCTGTCGTTCTGGAACCGACAAGCCGGTAAAAAAATTTCATTGGTGGTGTTGGTCTGGCTGGTTCTGGCTTAACGATATTTCAGAAGTCATCCAAACTTGATTAGTATATATTTTTTCGTTATTCCTTCACTTAAGCGGCGTAAAATAAACTATTCCCTGAACGTCGTAAAACCAATAAATCCAAAGTATATTCGTTTTGTTCCAGAAAAGAATACTGAGCTGTCCTTCTTTACGGCAGCGAATGTTGGACGATTTCCTCAAAGATGAAGAAGAGACTCAAGTCGACGGAGATGTGGTTCTGCAGAAGGATGCTAAGGATATCATGGACCGAGCATATGAGCAACGATGATATATTAGAGAGATTGCAAACAAGGAGGAGGTCTATACTTAACATCAGGAAGAGGCAGCTGAAGTACCTTGGACACATAATGAAGAAAGAGGGCCTGGAGAATCTGATACTTACAGGTCGAATAGAGGGAAAGAGAGACAAGGGAAAACAACGCATGGCATACCTGGCGGATTTAAGCAAGTGGATGACAGAACGTGGTCTGGGAGAGGAAGCAGAGGGGGGGCATGTTGAGAGATGCAAGGGATAGAGGGAGGTGGAGAGCCATGATCAACTACGTCCTGAAAGGACATGGCACATCAAAAGAAGATATTCGTTTATTACAGCTAAGCATTATTACAACGAGTAATGGTGGGTTACACAGCAAATAAATGCTAAAAACCTTGGGCTATTCTTGTGCCACTGATGTCACGCGGATTCGTGAAGATGCGACGTGAACAACGCCTCAGAAGTTCCAAACTGTCGACGCAGTTTATGCTTCACGCGCATCCAAAGATTTTCCACGTTTCGAGTATGGATGGTGTCATCGTCAGGATCCACAAAATGCTGCTGATGAATAACGAATAAAAATCATAAGGTTAATGAATAAAACAAAATTTATTTTAAGGAAAGAGCATTCATAAAATTAAAAAGTTTAAAGATATAAAGTGAATTATTTATCTAGTTTATTTTACGTCGTTTAAGTGAAGCAGAATTTTGATATTATTTTACGCCACTTAATGTGAAGAATCCCTTTTTTTTCCTTCTTTAAAATTGGATTTCGCTTGAGTGTCTCGAAACCTCAAACCGTATATGCAGGGTTTCTAACTGATGAGGGATACCACTTAAAAAAAAAATGAATTCAGAATGGCTAGGCTGTTTGAACCCTGTTCTATCATCCGTAAATCATTTCCTCTGTCTATATCTTCTTTCAATCTCTAAGTTTCACGTGTGCACACGCGTGTTAAAATATGGATAAAAATGAAAATCACCGTAGTATCATACGATCTAAACCTACACAAGAAATGTCTCGGTCTTCAAAATACTTTGAGTCACATTTCTTCCCTGACACACTAACCTGAAAATGTCCGGGGATATAAAACATACAGTAGTATATAGCCAAACTTTACAAAGTCTGTCTCTAAACGAATGCAGTAACAAACTGTTGTAGAGTAGTTTTCACAGTGGAGGCTTGTATTTCGCTAAGTCGGTCCTAAAAGGGTTCGACGTACAAAACGTTAGGAACTTGAAATAAGAGTTAATGACGCAGCAATCTAGTTGTGGGGCTCATACTTTAATGTCCGACATCGACTGACTCACTCAACTCCACTGAGCTCAACTGGGGACCGCTACTACTACTACTACTTATTATGTGTGGAGAGTCTATTAATAATTGAAGAGGTACGTTCAGGTATAACACAAACCTAATGATGAGAAAGTCAAGAAAGCTATATAAAAAAAACCTAAAAATAGTAAAACGTCAATTCATATTGAAGCGGAACTTTTAAAAACAGTACATCCTCTCCCCGAATTTAAAAAACAAGTTTCTCAAGTTCATAAAGGAAGTTTGGAATCAGAAGCACATTCCAAAATGTGGAGTATATCGCTCATTAACACACGATGGAAACGGAACGATAGCCTTCAAGACTTACAAATGAACAGAAGTATCTAAATTGGATCCATTATAGTAAACGTGTACTAATGGGCATAATATTATTAACTACTGACAAACCTATTTGGCTTTTGTTCTGGTAAGGGTTGTAATGCCAGCAACACCAAGAAATTGCCTATCTCTCCAATAGAAAATTGTAAACCTGATATGTTGACCGCACAGTAGAGACGTCATGGTGTTATCCATTAGAAACCGCCTTCCAAGATTTGATTCCACTGAATGTCGACATCTCTGACAGTGATACAATTTCGGTCCACAAACGCGAAGATGTCCAGCAGAAGTTAACGACTTCAGTACGAGAAGAGAACAAAGATTTTATGGTTGCAGGAGTATCTTTATTATCTCTTTGTCATGTTCCAATGTACGTTACTCACGTACGGTTTGTCTCTCGATTCCGGAGAAAACGCCTGCTACTCAGAGGCGAAACGCGTAGCTTTTCCACTTTATCTCATGATCTACACCTTTGTTCGGATATTATTCGACATCCTACTAACACCTATATATATATATATATATATATATATATATAGATAAGTTATGAAGAACTTGGTAATCCGTATGGGTAATCCCAAGGAGTATGAAATCCTGAGAGCGCAATGTAAATCCAGAGCTAATATCCGGCGTCCTTTAAAAGAGCTCTGGTGAAATAAATTATTATAATGGTACCTTAAAGTGGTCTATTTTTCTTATAAATTTATATATATATATATATGAAGAAAAATTTGGAAAAAACAAACAAAAATCCTTAAATGCAATTATGTTGTTTAAAATGAATGAAATGTCGACGTCTGACGTTTCGGTTTAATAAACCTTTTTCAAGACAATATTCTTTAAAATACAATTCAGTTCAATTTGACAAAGACGATGGACATAAACAACAAGTCTTATCCAAAACAGATAACTGAAAATTTTTAAAATGATCAGCTTTCCGTTTATATATATATATATATGTGTGTGTGTGTGTGTGTGTGTGTGTGTGTGTGTGTATATATTATTTAGACATATATTGTTAAATATAACACACAATGAATGTCTATAATATTTGATCATGAGCCGTTCTAAACTTCGTATGGTTGCTTCAATTTCGGGTAAAAATAAAGACAAAAATTTTCCAACATTTGGATATTTTTTTTATTAAGTTGGTCTTAGATTGTTGATCAAACATAATCGACATTCAGTGTCTGTTATACTAACAATATATGTTTAAATAATGATCGGCTGCCCCAATACACTACATATATATACATATATATATATATATACATATATTGTAATTATTTTTGAAAAATATATATTCATCGCGTCCCAGAAATTACCATGTTTCGAAACCAAAACCTAAATCTTAAACTTAAAATTTGAAGTTCAGTTCCATTTTCAAGCGATGCTGGATAACTTTCGAGAAAAATTAATTTACTCTATTTATAAGCAGAATAGTATCATATAATTTAAGTTAATAAAATTCATTAAACGTTTGGAGAGAGAGAGAGAGAGAGAGAGAGAGAGATGTTTCAGCTATGACAGTCTATAGAGCAATGAAAAAAGTCTGAAAAGGAAATCATACGTGAAACTAGTGAGGCACCTTGTTACTCCAAGACAGAGTGTTAGAAGGTTAGAGAGGGCGAGGATCATCTTGAATAACATGGGAAATGATCCTGGAGTATATATATATATATATATATATATATATATATATATATATATATATATATATATATATATATATATATATATTTGAACGTTTTTTTCAAACTTTCATGAGATTCATGAGTAATTAATGTCATTTTCGTTTATAATCCAATTCATTACGATTCTTCTGTCAAGCTTGGAGAGTAATGATACATTTTTATTGGTCATAGCGGAGTTCAATAGTGTTATAAAAACAGCGGAGAATTCCAGTAAGATATCTTTAATCATTTCTAAGATACAACGCTTGCAAACTTATTTTAAGAATTGGACAATTTGCTGTTACACGATATATGTGTATGCATGTATATATATGTATGTATGCATGAATAAATATATATATACATGCATACATATATATATATATATGCATACACACACGTACACACGCATATATATATATATTCATGCATACATACATATATATATATATATATATATATATATATATATATATATATATATATATGTATGTAATATATATATATATGTGTGTGTGTGTGTGTATGCACATATATATATATATATGTATGCATGTATATATATATACGTATACATGTATATCAGCATATATATGTATGCATGTATATATATATATATATATATATGTATGTATATGTATGCACATATATACATGTATATGTATGCACATATATATATATATATGTATGCACACACACACACACACACATATATATATATATATATATATATATATGCATGCATATATATATATATATATATATATATATATATATATATGTATATATATAATTATTTCAAGCGTTATTATTTAGTGGATACCCGTATTTCTGTAGACCCTCTGTTTTTATTTTAAGCATTATTTATTTATTTATTTATTTCGATTACGGGCCTGCATACCAGAGTAAACGTATTAAAGAAAATACTTCTCCCAATAGAATTCTGACCTGTGTCCCGGAGGACACATTATCTTTTATAAGTCTTTTCGAGTTTAGAGGCCGGTCGATGAAATACCTTCGTTTTAAGATAAAAGCGTAACGTTTACTCAAATACGGATATCCACTGAAAATAATGTTTGGAGTAATAAAGATATGTAAGATTAAAATGAAAATGAAAATCCATTAATTCTTCACTCTGACAGAAAAGTCAACAAAAACTAGTGTATCGTGAAATACGTCTTGGGGTTATGTGGGTGAGCGGTAATGATGCATCGGCCCAGAAGCCGTGGCTGACTTTTAGAAGTATCACCTGATGAATGATTTAATACCTTCACTTATACTCTTTTAGTAGACGTAGACGTAGATGTATGAACATATATATATATATATATATATATATATATATATATATATATATATATATATATATATATATAAGCAAATGTAAATGGATATAGATCCGACAGAATGAAAAAAAATTTGGAAAAAACAAAAAAAATCCTTAAATGCAATTATGTTGTTTAAAATGAATGAAATGTCGACGTCTGACGTTTCGGTTTAATAAACCATCTCACTCACGGTGAATACTAGACCTGGTTTCTTTAATATTTCCCCTTTTTAGCGAGATTAATGCTCGACAAGCATACACATAAAAATTTTAGATCCTAATAAGATTCCTTTTATTTTTTTTTTTCATTCAAAATAATCAAAAATTTTTAGGAATACGTTTTTTGAAAGCGTCGCCCATGTGACGATAACGTGACCATGCTAAACGGAAAGCTGATCATTTTAAAAAATTTTCAGTTATCTGTTTTGGATAAGACTTGTTTTTTATGTCCATCGTCTTTGTCAAATTGAACTGAATTGTATTTTTAATGAATATTGTCTTGAAGAAGATTATTAAACCGAAACGTCAGACGTCGACATTTCATTCATTTTAAACAACATAATTGCATTTAAGGATTTTTGGTTTGTTTTTTCCAAATTTTTCTTCATATATATATGCAAACACACGAGGTGGTGCCAAGAGTCATTATTCCAACGACCAAACAGAAATTTAGTGAAGTGTTATAGACATGGGAAACTATTTGTCAGGCGTGTTTAATTGCAGGGCGAATAGGTAGATTCGTCTACGTTATTCTCTTCTTGTTCAAGTCGAGATCTTTCCACCTGCATCTTTCTCTCTCTTTCTCTTTCTCTCTCTCACACACACGTATACATACATGTATATGTGGGGCACCTCGAGGCGGTGTAATGGTTAGCAAGCTTGTCTCGCTAGAACCATTACGATTGAGTAGTGAGTTCGATCCTCACTGGGTAACCTCTACATTCGGCCTTGTGCCACATCTAAGCTATGCTTAGCAAATCTTTGGGCGCCTCGAGGCGGTGTAATGGTTATCAAGCTTGTCTCGCTAACACAGTTACGAATAGGTAGTGAGTTCGATCCTCACTGAGTACTCCCTACTTTCGGTCTTGTACCACTTCTAATCTACGCTTGGAAAATCGCTACATACATATATATGCGTGCTTTGTCGAGTTTTTGAGCATTCGCTTTCCGACTATGAAACCCGTTCCTGATTAATTAGAAATTTCCCTTTCCGACTATGAGAACTAGGTTCGAATCTCACCATGGCCAATGTATCAGAATTGATTGGTTTGTTTTTTACGGCTTGTCAACATTTTGTGGGTCATTTAAAGCCGAAATATATTTTTGATTGTAAGAATTCTTTTTTTTTTTTTGCGAGCGAAGATTGAATAATTAATTTTTGCAGGTAATGATTTCCCCAGATACAAGTCATGCTATTTAACCCATTGCTAGGGAAGAAAAATAGATCTCTACTTTTACCCATGATATTTGCACGTAAGTGAATGGAAGGGACACGACTAAGATTTGTCAGGAAGGTGACATCTTTGGTATTGTTCTAAGTAGGCGATTCCAAGCGTAGGTTACCTTTGGAAAGTGTCTGAAAACCATTCCACGAGTTAACACTAGACTTGTGGGTGAAACTGGATCCGACGGAACTGTTCAGAAGCCATCGTCCATTGTACTAGCACCGATATACAAGTCATCGTGGCTGAACATATAAATTTTAACAAGTTTTTTAAGTTATGTCGACATGGTCTGTTTTATACATACATATATATATATATATATATATATATATATATATATATATATATATATATATATATATATATATATATATATATATATTATATATTCATATATATATATATTCATATATATATATATATATATATATATATATATATATATTTATATCATATATATATATATATATATATTATATATTCATATATATATATATATTCATATATATATATTCATATATACATATATTCATATATATATACTTATATTCATATATATATATATTTATATATACATATATTTATATATATATTTTTATTTATATATATATATATCTATATATATATATACATATATATTTATATATATCTATGCATACATTTATATTTGCATATATATATCTATACATATATATTTATATATATATACATATTTAGATAACTGTATTATGCATATACATATTTATATCTATGTATATATATATATATATATATATATATATATATATATATATATATATATATACACACATAGGAGTTAATTTTTTTGAGAGACCAAATTAAAATAGACAAATATCTTTTTCTATCTCTTTATATTATATATATATATATATATATATATATATATATATATATATATATATATATACATATTTATATATATATTTATATATATTATATTTATATATATACATATTTATGTATATATTTATATATATTACATTTATATATATATACATATTTATTTATATATATATTTATATATATTTCATTTATATATATATATATATAAGACATAGAGGAAAAGAGATTAGTTTTTGTAATTTGGCCTCTCAAAAAATG
>CAHIKZ030000302.1:6110000-6175000 GCA_903632075.3 Acanthosepion pharaonis
CACACACACACACACACACACATGATTATCTATCTATCTATCTATCTATCTATCTATCTATCTATCTATCTATTTTCAACGTGTATATATATATATATATATATATATATATATATATATATATATATATATATATATATAAACTGTCTATTTATGGTTATTATTTTTTTATATTTATATATATATATATATATATATATATACATATAGATATATATTTATATATTATTATTATTATTTATATATTTTATGCGCGGTACTTATTTGAACGCGCTCAATATCAGAGATAGAGCTAACATATTTGGTTGGATTGGTGTGAGTTTGTGACCCTAGGTTTCACGCTTTTGCGGGTCACAAACTCATATCAATATATCAATATATATATATATATATATATATATATATATAATGTATTTTAAGACATTTTTATGTTTATACATTCTTTTTTATTGGTACAAACATTTAACTAAATGCTCTGTTTATAATAAACAGTATTAACAACATTTACCGGCCTGAATGTCCGAGAAATTGTCATAGATAATATGCGTCCTCTGACAGGAATCGAACCTGTGTCCTACACGGAACCGTCATATAGCCTGACGTGCTTGTACCGATTTCGCCAAGAAAAAAAAAGAATAAATAATAAATATACAGTGTAACCCGGATATAAGAGAAACCCGGATATAAGAGAAACCCGCATATAAGAGAAACCCGGATATAAGAGACCCGTATATAAGAGAAACCCGGATATAAGAGAGATTTTCTCTGGTCCCAAATTAGAGCCTGTGTTAATGTATATAAAATAGACCAAACCCGGATATAAGAGAAACCCGGATATAAGAGACTTCTTATCCGGTCCCGACAACTCTCTTATATCCGGGTTACATTGTATATCAAAAAGAATGTATAAACATAAAAATATCTTAAAATATATAATGTACTTATTTATACTTTGCCACTCAGAGACGAATGTGAAAGAAAGAAGGAAAAGAAAATATATATATATATATATATATATATATATATATATATATATATAGAGAGAGAGAGAGAGAGAGAGAGAGAGAGAGAGAGAGACAAGAAAAGGCTGAAAAGGAGAAAGAGACACGACATTTGACACATATACACACGCACAAGCATACAGAAACATACACACATTCACGAGGAGAAAGAAATCAAATTAATACCAATAAACATTGCAGAAATTCATTTTAGTTTAGTATAAAAATAAAGAAATTGAGAAAATACAGTCAATTGTTTTAAACCTCCTGCATCATACGAAACTCTGGAGTCGAGATGCTGAATATAATGTATGTGTTTGTGTGCGAGTGATAATGCGTGTGCATATATGTATATTTATATGCTTAAAGATAGTAATTACTAATATTATATATTAAGGTTGAAGAATTATATATATATATATATATATATATATATATATATATATATATAGTCAAACCTAGTGAGCCAGACAAACCTACAAGGTTTTTCGAGACGAGTATAGTTATTTATATATATATATATATATATATATATATATATCATAGATGGCCACTCGTATTCAAGGATACACGTCTATTAGGGTGGCTAGCAAATCCCTATTGCAGACTTTTGCTCAGGCATATTTGTATTGTTAACACCCACACAGTCAACCTGTGGTTTATACTGCAACTATGCTGAGCAGACCGTAGTTATAGTTTATGGGAGAGAGCGTGTTATCTAAAGTTATCAGTCTGAACAAGGCCAGCACACTCAAACTCTCAGTCACGATGACTTGTGACTTCGTGCTAGCACAGCTATCGACGGCCCCTAGTTGTCCGTCTAACCAGTTTCACTAACCAGCCTTGGGTCAACCCGCAGTATGGTTTTCAGGCAGTTTCCAAAGGCGCCGCACACTGGGATCGCCACCTCCACACACACACACACACACACACACACACACACACACATATATATATATATATATATATTTATGTATATTTGTGTGTGTGTAAATATATATATATATATATATACATACATATATGTATACATATATACATACATACATACATACATATATATATATATATATATATATATATATATATATATATATATACAGGGTCATTGAAATGTAACTCCCTGTTTTATACATGATGGGTCTCTCGTCTTGTAAAACAGCTGGAAATCATTTTAAAGGTCTTTTAGTTTTCATAATTTACTTGACCAACTATTTAGATTAAACCCCCCTTTGTTTAGATAAAAAAAAGTAACAAATTATTCACTCCGTGGAAAACACGCCACTTGTGGGGATATCTTAAGGATTTTTTTATCACTTGTCTTATTAGTGACCATATCGGTAAATTTATTGTTGCTACGTGACTGCTTAGAATTTGGGTGAGGTATTTTCTTTTTTACATACTCAACACCCTGATCGCGGTCCATCCCACCTGCACAAGCCTTAGAAAATTTGTTGTACTAATGACAGCGTTAGATATACTATCGAAGTGCGATTCGTCTCATAAATTTGATAAGTCTCCATTTCTTTTGTTGGGTTTCTAATTAATGTGACCAAGCTGCGTTGGCCATTTTTTTTTTATGTTGACATGTTTTCGCACTTTCCGAAAGATCAACTTTTAATCTCTGAAACATTCTTCGATTAAGGACTGAGAAATTTAGCATTCGTAGAAAGATAGGCGGCAAAGGATATCGGAGAAAATCCAACCACCGTCAGTCAGCTAAAACTATTTCGGGTTGAAAGTCTTGAAAATGGATAAAAGTTACGTTGCAAGAGAAGCAATGCGAATTATCTACATAGATATCAAAATAGGGACAACAAAAACTAAAAAGGTTCTTTCTTATTGGGGCAGGAATTACTCAGGTCAACAAAAGACAGGAAATTGTGTAGAGCCTCGATCGTTCACATCCTTAAAAATGACATAAGAGAGAGTGAGAAAGAGAGAGTGAGAATGAGAAAGTGAGAGGGTGAGAGAGAGAGACAGAGAAAGAGAGGGAGTGAGAGAGTGAGAGAGAGAAAGATAGAATGAGAAAGAGAAAGGGTGATAGATACAGAGTGAGAGAGAGAGAGTGTGAGAGAGAAAGATAGAGTGAGAGTGAGAGAGACAGAGAAAGAGAGGAAGTGAGAGAGTGAGAGAGAGAAAGATAGAATGAGAAAGAGAAAGGGTGAGAGATACAGAGTGAGAGAGAGAGTGTGTGAGAGAGAAAGATAGAGTGGGAGTGAGAGAGACAGAGAAAGATAAAGAAAGATAGAGTGAGAATGAGAAAGAGAGTGGGAGAGGCAGAGAGTAAGAGTAAGAGTGAGAGAGAAAGAGAGACAGAGAGAAAGAGTAAGAATGAGAGAGAGAGAGAGAGAAAGATAGAGTGAGAATTAGAAACAGGGCAGGTGAGAGAGACAGAGAAACAGAGAGAGAGTGAGAGAGAATGTGCCAGAAGTCTCAGATAATTTTACCTCCACTGTCAAGGTTGACAACAGGGGTTACTTTTTTTTACATTGATTATGGTTTGGGCGATAGTTAAACAAAAAAAAAAAAAAAGAAAAAAAAAGTATTTGTCCAAAGTTTTACTCACCAAATCTCGTTTTTGTTTACAATGGATAGTGGCTCGGATTGAGGAATCGGAGAGCCGAGTTCGAATTCCAGTTGAATCCATTACATTCACTTACATGCTAATACCGTTGGGAAAAGTGTGAAGCCTCTTCTTCTTCCCCCCAGCTCTGTGTAAATTGCAGGAGAGACCGGGTTCTATAGCCATGGATGGCAACTGGTCTACCGCAGAAAAAATGGCAACCTAGTGCAGGAAAAATCTGCCTCGTCAGTCATATATCGAAAGATCGTCTAAGCGTGTATCACGCATGGTAACATAACTGAAAGACTTCAAATAAAAGCTTACGAAGGAAAATCTTCAGACTGCAGGAATTAGAATTTAAGTCACTTAAAACAGACGCCATCAACTTATTGGTGGCATTTATGAAAAAAAATTGTATATATATATATATATATATATATATATATATATATATATATATATATATATATATATATATATATATTATATATATATATATATATATATATATATATATATATATATATATATATATATATATATATATATAACAGAGCATTTACTTAAATACTTGTATCTATAAATGAAAAGAAAGTTAAACATAAAATATGTATTAATAAAATATATATATATATATATATATATATATATGAATATATATATATTATAAATTAATTGATGAAAAATGTTTTTTTTCCGAAATCAATTAATTTATAATATTAATGCTCTGTAAATTTACATTGAGCACTATTTTGCAAAAAAAAAATATCTATAAGAATACCGGATTATATATCTTGCTGTTATTTTCTTTTTTATTTATATACATATATGAATGTCTGTAAATTCTATATTGAGCAATTATTTTGCAAAAATATATATATATATATATATATTTATATACATATATATATATATATATATATATATATATATATATATATATATATATATATATATATATGAATGTGTGTATATATATATATATATATATATATATATATATAGATATATATAATATTATATATATATATATATATATGTATATCTATCTATCTATCTATATATATATATATATATATATATATATATATATATTACAGTAAGGTTCACCCTGTATAAGACTCGGAGCCACTGAGGTAGAGGGTTAAGTTAAGAGGCAGTTTATGCGGATAGGAGGGGAAGATAATGGTTAACCTTGAAATGGTTAAAATTGTAGTGATCGGGGAAATATCCTCTTGGGAGTCGGTTCCACAGAGAAGTGGTTCACGGGAAGAAGCTTTTCGAGTGGAACTTACTTCTCACCGATAGAATTCAGAGAGGATATATGTGAAACATATTGATCAACTATATATATATATATATATATATATATAACGCAAACCACACACACACACTCATATGTATATATATCAGCTTCCTACGATCAGTGGTTAAAAGGCTTTGAGCGAGTGAAGCCTGTGGGTCTTGCCAAAGACCATCCTCCATTGAACATTGGCCTGGTGCTACAGAATCGCAAAGAACTCTACCAAATAACAGAAACCACATCACTTGAGGACTACCAACAGCAGCAACAACTAAAATGGATATCACATGTAACTTAGAGAAAAAATAATGGCATAATGTTGATATTCCATACGACTACAAATAAAAGGTTAGGAAAGAAGCCCCCATCGATACTGGAAAGATCGATAAGAGGCTACTGGACATGATAAATCTATTGAAAAATTCTTTTTAGAGAAAGATTTTATAAATTTCAACCGAAAACAACACTGGCTGTTTGGTCAATGAATGCCGAATGTTTCTTTATAGGGAAACGGCTAATATTACCATTAGCATGTATCTCCATATGTTTTAAAGTGTGATAGGTTAATTGTTTATATAAGAGGCGTTAAAATTTGCCATTTTGGATAGAGTGCCAGGAAATGTCTTGAAAAATAATAAGTATACCGTACAAATAAACTACGGGACGTGGAAGAACTGAATGAAACAATTTAATCGTGCAGTCACTTGTATTTGGCACACAAGAGTATCGGGGAGGGGTACTTTGATCTTCGGCAGACCGCACAGGGAAGGGCTGATCAATACTTCAACAATCGCACAATTTTTTGTCGGGTGAGAGATTGGAAAATTTGATACTTACATGACAGATTGAAGGCAAGTGGGAAAACAACGCCTGATTTACTTAGCGAGCCTGAGCGAATGGCAGAACAGGGTTTAGGAGAAATAACAAAATAACAAAATTTATTAAGCGCTACAAAGGACCGGAAATTGTGGAGAGCCATGATCGCCTACGTCATGACGGGACACGGCATATAGAAGAAGAAGAATGAGCTTGAGTAAATGGATGGCAGAACAAGATTTAGGAGAAATAACAAAAAAACAAAATTTATTAAGGGCTACAAAAGAGAGGAAATTGTGGAGAGCCATGATCGCCGACGACCTGAAAGGGTCACGGTACATAGAAGAAGAATATATTAGTAATAGTCAATTATTATAGCGACTAATAGATAATAGTTTTAATCGATATTGTTGGATAATAAGAACGTTAAAGTCTAATTGCCTTCTAAATCAGGAAGCATTATGTGACAGCTGTATATATACCTAATAATGCAATTTCTAAAGAAATAAAGGATATTTTATTTATTAATGCAACATATTTTGATTACTCTAAACGCTTATTACCTCAAACTGGATACTCATATTTTATTTTATCCACTGGCGTGAATATTCTAGAAATCTTATTAGAGAAAAATACGCCCTACAGCAGGATTTAAACCTGCGTCCCTCTGTGTGGAACAACTATATTGAATCAATACCTTCTTCTACCGCAAGGAAAGTTTGTTCTTTGTGTCGCGCCAGAAGGTTTTTCTCACCTGAGTTCATCCTTCAAATCTACAAATCGACCATTCATCCTATGCATTGAATAATGTTGCCATATATGGTCTCGAGGTCATAGACAAAATCCAGAGACGGATATGCAATGTGATAGGTCCTGATCTGGCATCTCGCCTACAGTCACTTTCTCACAGACGTGCTGTGGCTTCCCTCTGCCTTTTCTATAAATATTTTCATGGCAATTTCTCTGACGAGCTACTTTCACTGGTGCCCTCACCACATGAATTTAAGCGTGCTACTAGGTTGGCATCTAAGTACCACCCTTTACTGTCGAAACCGTTAAATGTAACCGCCTCTTCTACTCCAACAGCTTCTTCTCTTGCACTTTCCGACAGTGAAGCTCCCTCCCTCTTACTTGCTTCCTTGATAGCTATAATCTTCAAATATTCAAATGTAATGCCGATCGACATCTTCTGATGCCTTGATCCTGATCCCCGTCCTTCTCTGTATCCTTTTCCTCAAACCCCCCTCTTTACTCTTGTTGTCACACTCTGTCACTCTTTGCGTGCTAGTGACACTCCCGCCTTGCTTGGAGTGAAATGCTTAAAAAAAAAAGAAGAAGAAAGAAACCGCCGTTAGATCTGGCGTGCTTTAATCAACTCGGCTACGAAAAGCATCGTGATCAAGCGAGGTTCTATTTTTGCCTTTAAGCACCTTTTATTCGATCAGATTCTCGAAACTTCATAATTGCCCATTTTCGTATCCGAAACGTAAAGAAAGCAATTTTTTAAAGAAATAATTAATTTTTCATTCATTAATCAGTCATATTATTATTAATTTAAACGTTATTTTTTAGTGGATACCCATATTTGAGTAGACGTTCTGTTTATTTCATAAACAGTATTTTATTTCGTATACCTGCCTGAACATTCGAGAAATCCTATTAAAAATATGACACGAACCTGCGTTAGATCCGATATGTTTAAACCAACTCGGCTATGAAGAGCGTCGTGGTCTACTTTTACCGTTAAGCACATTTTACCCGTTCAAATTTTCTGAAGTTCATAACGGCTCAGTTTCATTTTCGAAACGTAAAAAAAGCAATTTCTTCAACTTAATATATACGTAAGTGTTATTTCATTAAGGGTTGATTATTTTATTAATAATCTTCAAATAATCACGTTAGCGATTTATTAGATGAATAAGCACGTCACTTCTTGTGGTTGCCAAGAGGGTTGCTGTAACTCAGTTTTAATCCAAGAAACAGCAACTTCAAGATGCATTCTGTCCTTTGTGTTTTGTTTTCAATAATAATAATGATGATGATGACATTATTTGTAGCCTTAATTGCTGTTCATTTCGATAAGTTTGTTAGAATTAAAAAAATTGCGATTCAGACCGTTTTGAAATAGGCGAAAACACGGAGGAAAGTGATGGAGATTTAAAGGTGTTTAATTTTATCATCTTTCCTATGAGGGTCATCAAGAAAAAAAAATGAAAAAAAAAAAAAAAAAAAGGGAAGAAAAAAAAAATGAAAAAAATGACCAAAACGATGAAAAATTTTAAAAAATAAAAGAAAAGAAATAAAAAATGAAATATAAAAAATGAAAAAAAAAAAAAAAAAAAAAAAAAAACGAATGAAAAATAAAAAATAAAAAATAAAGAAAGAAAAAAATGCCTTGATTCGTTTTTTACGGATTATCAACCGTTTGTGGATTATTTAAATACGAAACATATTTTGCTTGTAAGAATAATTCATTTTTTTTTTTTGCATTGACAATTTTTTTTAGAGATAACAATGATCTTCCCAAATATAAAAGCAACTATTTAACTAATCGCTGGCGAGAGGAGGCGGCTTCATTCTTTTCCCTTTGTTCGATAAAAATGTGAGAGTTTGAAGAAAAAGAGGCTATTTGTCAACATCAGAATGTGTGGGAAATTCGTGTAGCACTCGAACCCCCCCCTCAACGACAATCACCAGATACCGTGCCTTTTAATAATAATAATAATAATAATAATAATAATGAAAATAATAATAATAACAACCTCGCATGTAATATGAACATGCAAATGTATTAATAAAATGACAGGGCAGCATATCATCTCAGAGCTACATGAATAGACATGACAGGATCGGAACGGAGACCTATTGGAAACTGTGCAAACGAATAATATTTGATAAAAAAAAAACAAAAAAAAACAATGAGAAAAGATAAAAAGTAAAAAAATAAAAAAGAATGTAAAAATATATAAAAATAAATGGGAGATGAAAAAAAACGAAAACAAAAAGAAATAAAAAAATAAGAAAATTGAAATAAAATAAAAAAGGGAGAAAATTTAAAAAGGGAAAAATGAAAAGAGGGAAAAAATGGGGGAAAAAAAGGGGAGAAGGAATGAGAATGGCTCTGAGAATGTCATTTTGAAATTCAAACGAACTCTGGAGACTCACAGAATTGGTGTCGCTATTCTAGCAAATCACAGAATGAAACCGAAGGCGATTAAAAAGGTGGGAAAAAAAAATTGAATTTGTCTAGAACTCAAGAAATTGCGTAACACGGAGGTTGTAATTGTACCCATCATAATTGGCACGCTTGAAACAGTTCTGATGAGTTTAGGTAAAAAAAAAAAAAAAAAAAAAAGTGGAAGAAAGGAAATATAAACCAATACAAAAGTCAACGTTATGAATATGAGAAAGAATCCTATGCAGAGTTCTGGAATATTAAAATTTGCTCTCAATTGACCTCCTGTAAAATCCATCTCATAATATTAGTGTGAACCTCGACAAACAATAATGTGAAGAAAGAATGAAATAATAATAATAATAATAATAATAGTGAATGTATCAAATAATAGCAGAATAGACATGACTGGGTAGGAACTAGAAACTGTGCCAGCGACTGTTTTTCGATCAGTGAATATATGCACAAACA
This sequence comes from Acanthosepion pharaonis, assembly GCA_903632075.3. Taxonomy (NCBI): domain Eukaryota; kingdom Metazoa; phylum Mollusca; class Cephalopoda; order Sepiida; family Sepiidae; genus Acanthosepion; species Acanthosepion pharaonis. The sequence goes on from CAHIKZ030000302.1 coordinate 6,119,333, forward strand.
AAAATCTGTCCGAGAGAATAAAATGTACGTGATTTTCTGGAATTTTAAGATTCAAATGGCTTGCCCATTGCAGACCAGAAGTCCAGATTTCGTAGCCGTGAAAAAAAAATGATATATGGTGGATTTAGCTCTTTTGGCATATAAAGTTTAAGCATCTCGATCATGTTAGGGAGCTGAAGAATTTGTGCAACATGTAGGTGACAGTGGTGCCAGTCGTTTTCGCAGCACTGAGAACTATCTGTAAGATCCCAAAGAAAAACCGGAGGGTCTTGAAATCAATAGAACAGTTGGGACACTCCGGAGGATAGTTTTCCTGAAAGCAACTAGAATGCTAAGAAAAGTGCTCGAGTATTCAAGAGGTTTGTTGTTATTTAATTTTTATCTTAAGCCACTCAATAATTGAACAAATAACAACAACAACAACAACAACAACAAAACAATAATAATAATAATAATAATAATAATAATAATAATAATAATAATATAGAAGGAAAATTCGGATCGTTGATTGATTTCCCAAGGATAAGATTCCGTATTTTGGAAAAGTTTTCGCCAAGCCAGTAAACAATTCCTTTTATGGTATTTGGGGAAAGGAAGATTCTTGTAAGAAAACCAACTTCTAAAGTCGATTTTTGCTATTTCCTTTGTAAATTAGATTTAATGAATATTAGTTGTGAAATATAACCATTTTCCGTTTCTTGTTTTCATTGAGGTTCTTAGTATCGCCGAATAAACACCGCTTTCGTTAAAAACACCATTAACAAATCAACCATTCAATATCATCATCATCATCATCATCATCATCACTAGAAACGCGATTTTATCTTCAGCATAGTAATCATCATCGACATCAGTATACTGCTTGTAAAACAATTGTTTCGACATTCGAATTCCTGAAGATAACCTGTAAGCGCGTAAACAGCATATTCTTCGGTAACAAGAATAACATCAAGGCTGAGCGATTACTCTGTCTTGAGGTGCTTATATATATATATATATATATATATATATATATATATATATATATATATATATATCCTTTGATAGTTTCATTTTGCTATTGATAAGGTTCATTTATAAGATCATTATGGTCGATGTCCTTGTAATTTATTTAACTAACTGAGATCATATAATAATAATAATAATGCTAAAATGAATAATAATAAAAATTATCAAATACGTTCAGATATATATAATCTCTTGATTCGTTGCTTGTATTTCAGGCGAAATACAAGATATTTACACTTTACTGTGTGGCTAGTCATTAAAAAAAAAAGGAAAAAGAAATAAAATGTTGCTGTTTATCGATTTCGCGCCATTACTTCATTATTCTCCCGCCACTTTGTCGTTTTCGCGCCAACGGTTTATTTATTTATTTTTGAAAAATCACTCCCACTTCCGCGCTTTCTACCTTTGTCTTCTTTCCAACCGATTATCCTTCGTCATTCATTTCTTTCCTTGTTGATTTCTATTTCGCCCGCATTTTTCGCTGTGCTGATGTTTTAGGCTTCCTTTTCAAAACGAGGAAACTCTACAGTACATCCTTTGAAAAAATAGTAGATATCTGCTTTTTCTTTTTTTCCTTTTTTTTTTTTTAATCTGCTGACGAGGGGAGGGTATCTTAAGCGAACGAGTTCTTTTATTTAAACTAGAACTCTTTTATTTACCCCTTCGTCATTACCTTAATTTCTTCTCCATCTATCCTGCGCGTTGTCCTTTCTTGACACAATATATACAGTATTCATATATATATATTTATCTTTTGATAAGTGTTTTGACTGAGTATTCTATGCCCACGGCAGCGCATGTCCATTGATTCTCTTAGTATTTATGCCGGGAGCATGTATAACAGCATTTGGTCCGGTAGTTGCCATAGGAACACATGTTGTTGTTGAAAATTAGCTGACACCATTTCAGTGTGTCCACGCAGGGCGGGGAAGCTGCAAGAAACAATAATAATAATAATAATGAGAAGAAGAAGAAGAAGTTAGAAAGGCCACAATATTCGGGGACTATAATTTTCAAATAGGCAGAGTGATACACTATCGCCGCTCGTATATTATAAAGTTAGAAAAAGGCACCAAGAACTGTCATATTATTTGATGTTGTCATACCGAATAACACAAATATAACAAACGGGGTGATTGAGAAAATGATTCGATTTTACTGTAGCTTGGTATATTACATTACTTTGTAAGCAGTTACTGTTTAGTGGACACTCGTATTTTTCTGAAAGTACAGGTGGGGACCTGTACTTGCAGAAAAGTACATACTTTATGAGTGATTTTGCTGTAATAGATATTTTTCTGTTGTCTTTTTTTAACGCATTTGTCGTGCGTTTCCGAAGTACCTATAGTTAAGTTTTAGAGTAATTCTGTTGAATATTTCGTGTAGTTTCTTCCTTTCTCTACTTGGCTCAATCCCTCAGTGGCCTATATATAGAGCGTGCAAAAAAGTATTAGCGACAAATAGGCTACGTCGCTCTCCCTCTTTCTATTTCTCCCTATATATACATATGTAGAGAGAGGAGAGAGAGAGAGAGAGAGAGGGAGAGAGAGAGAGAGCGAGAGAGCGAGAGAGAGATATATATCTTGAAGATTCCTTTCAAACATGAAACAGACTGTTACGACTCGGTGTTAACCTCAATGCACATTTTTATATTTACGCAACCTCTATCCACTTTTACGCATAAATATAGCATACCTTAAAACTGTATGTTTATAATACAAACACACACACACACACACACACACACACACACACACACATATATATATATATATATAACTGGCTGATAGTATGATGTTGATTTTCAAGGAGGTTGACAGGTTTTCGTCACTTGCAAAACAAAACACTTCAAAACCATCCTACATATGTTTGCTTCCCACCCGTGTGGCCTTGTGTGTTTATTTATATAGATGTCACTTACGTGTCGCAGGGCACGGTTGGTGAGGACAGCGTCGCACATCGATAGGTTTATTCTTCCTGCTGCAGAATTCGTTCGACACAACTTTCCACGTTCGACTGAGGCACTGCACAGCTCGTCTCTGCAGACCCCCATCTCCACAGCTCTGTGAACACTGGAAAGAAAGAAAGAAAAATAAACCAACCCGATAAAGAATTGCAAAAGTAATTAATTGCCGTGTTTAGGGAAATTAATTAGCGCTTTTTAAGAATTATAGAAATGAAAGATTAAACGATTTTTCGCGAATACATACTCAATGGTAACTGCCTACAAAGTAATGTATTATACTAAGCTACACTAAGATCGAAAAGCAATATCGTTAAAAGAAGACATGCCAAAATTTTAATTTCCTTATGAAAACATATAAAACATTAAAATACAAATATATTGATTTGTTTTTTGTGACATCAGCCCTTTACAAGTTATTTAAAGCCAGAATTGTTTTTAGGTTGTAATAATTTGGGGAGAGATAATAAGGATTTACTTGGATTTTTAGAAATACTTTAAATGCTTCATTCCTTACAATGGTCAGACAGATAAATAGCTCAGATTTATATTCTACTAGCAGCCATACCCATCTGGTCGATCAGAAAAAGCGTTCAATTAGAATGGAGTAAAAACAGTATCATGTTAAGATGTAACAAAGTATATCTTCAATTACTTTAAAGTACTTTCATTAAAAAAAACAAAACATTTTAAATTAATGCAGTTACTGATATAACAGAAGTAGTCTGTATTTCTTCAATCGAAGCTAGCCGAGGACATGAAGGGATAAAACAGGCAACATGAAGACCCACTTCAGACCACAAATATTTTGGAGTTTTTGAAATTCAATTTGTCCGTGTGCTACCAAGTATGTAAAAGACGATACATTTAGAAAGAAGTTGTTAAGTTCGATGAAAATTGGTTGAAAGATCAACGAAAAATAAGAATAAAACCAGTAAAAATCGCCATTTTTCGCTATTTACGCGGGTTTTCACGATATGAGTGGATTCAGTTATCAAGTTAAACGACTGTTAAACAATCAACTTATTGTTGGCCACAATTGAGTGAAGTTTTTATTAGATTGCTTGAAAATTGAGGAAGTTTTTATTTTAAAATTTGAGTTGAAATTGATTTGTGTTGAAATCGATTTTTCATTTTTCGCTAAACACAGTGGAGTAGAAATAAAAAATGATGTATCGTTGAGCTCGTCATTATGTAAGTAACCTACATACCGAGTTTGATCGAAATCGGTGGAAAAAAATTGAATTTATCGATTTTTGGTCGGCTTTATCGATTATTGATTTTTTAAAAATTATCGATTTTTTACGCTAAGAACCTATCTCTTATTGTACAATGTATGTGCCAAGTTTGGTCAAAATCGATTGGATGGATCTCGATTATCACACAGACAGACAGACAGACATTCTCTGTTTTATATAGAGTGGAACCTCGATTCACGAATTTAATTCTTTCCTGAAAGCCGTTCGTAACCCGAAACTATTTTTCCAATAGGAATCAATGTAGATAAAAAAAAGTCACAGTACAATAAAATTGGAAAAGAAAAGTACGGCACAACATACGAATGTATACAACATGGCGGTCGACAAAGAAATGATTTCGTTCGGCTTAACTCGGTTTGGCAATGTTGTTCGAGAAGCGAAATTTCGTTTGATAACCGAGGCATTTTTATCTCGAATTTTCTGTTCGAAAACCGATTTGTTCGACATGTGAGACATTTGAGAACCGAGGTTGCACTGTATATAGATTAAAATTCAAATTCCATCTAATTATTATATCTATAAAGGCGATGGTTTTTTTCGGATTTGACTCAACGAGTAGTTTTTGGTGCATTTAAAAATTAAGAAAAAAAAAAAAAGACATGTCTTATACGAAGGCAATTATGTTACGTGAACCCAAAGTTAAAAAACAAGAAATACGCCGGTTCATTCTTTCTCCATTTTTTTTTTTGTATTCATCACGTAAGAGATTGTTGAACTCCTGTAACATTTGGAAAGAGTAATATCCGACCAGTTGATTGAGAAAGTAATTAATTTACTTACTTCCGACCAGTAGGAACTGATGTGCCAGTAGAAAGTCTCCGGAAGCGGACAAGGAATTTGGTTGTCGCATGTTTTTTTCAGTGGAATGTTTGGTTTGGCGATATGTTGGCAGTTGGAGTCCAATGTGACTTTCAGGGCTCCGGACAGCTTGTCAAGTTTGGTACATTTTAAAGTTCGTTTGCGTATACCACCTGGGCCACAACTGGCCGTGCACTGCAAGAAAAATTGGTCAGTAATAATAATAATAATAATAATAATAATAATTCACAATGGTGTTATGGTCCGGTTCCTTGTACCACGGTGATAGTCCAAGGTAGAACCAATAAAGAAGAACTCGAAGGCGGATATGGAATAACACAGATATATTACAACCAGGAATATATACAGAGAAGTAGAAAGTGTTAGTACGAACAATCAGGTTTAGTAGTAATTGTCCGAACGCGACTCTGTTTCGGTCTGCCTCAGACTCGACTGACTGACTCGCTCAAACTGACTGACAGACTCCTGACGGACTTCATTTCAGACTGAACAGTATTTAGTTACCTCACCCCAGGAGGGCATCATGTGGCACAAGGCCGGTTTAAGGTGGGACCTCCGAGCCCGTTGGATCAGCCAAAAATATGCCCTTTGAACCCGTATAAAACGGGTTCAGGGTCGGTTTACCTCCCGAAAGAGACTCCGCCCTTCGGCGTAGCGTCGTTCGGGTTCCTCCCCGCCCGAAGGCAGAGAGTTTAACCGATCAGCCGGTCAGCCGGTCGTCCGACTTCAGACTGAACAGTATTTAGTCCCCCCCCCCACGAGGGCATCATGTGGCACAAGGCCGGTTTAACGTGGGATCTCCGAGCTCGTGGGCTCGGCCAAAAATATGCCCTTTGAACCCGTATAAACGTGTTCAGGGCTGGTTTACCTCCCCGAAAGGTAGCCTCGTTCGGGTTCTTCCCAGCCCGAAGGCAGAGAAATTCAACCAATCAGCCGGTCAGCCGGTCGCCCGACTTCAGACTGAACTCCCTGCTTCCTCTTGAGGCGCAGTATTTATTACGCATGGAATAGTCCATTATGTTATTATGGGTAAGGTCACATAACAAATAGAAAGTACAAAAGTTAGGAAAATAATATTGCGATGTGGGTGGTAGATGCAGAAAATACTCTTGGCCCGATTAAGTAAAGGCATTTAAAAAAATCAAATGTTTGGTCATTTGGCTATATTTTTGAAAGTTTGTCGGACCGAGGAATTTCCAGGACGCTACCTCATAGTAATAATTTTCATGATAGAATATAATATAATTATAATACATTACAATAATACGTATATAATTATTACAACAATTATATTTGGTGAAAATAATTCTGGAAGGTTTCTGCCCATGACGGAATCCATGGCTTCTGATTCAAAAGATTCACGGCTATTCATGAAAGTCTAGCACAAAAGATACACAAATACCAGAAATAAATATCTAACCTTGACTGAATGATAAGAAGAAAATTTACCCTGAACAATTTTAAAGCAACTTCAGACCTAGAACATGCTTACTAGCGATCGTGGACAATCTATATTTCTGGTTATCCTTAATGAACACTTAATTTTTTTTTCTTTTAGCTCCATACAGTTTTTAATTTCTGATTCAGGTTTCGTCTATGAGTTGATCGATAAAAGTATTTTCTGGTCTATCTTTTGACATTTTCCTATAATTTGGATTCCCTAGTATAAGCTTATACATAACTTCTTGTTTACTTCTCCAGTAATTGCCACTAAATTACTTACAGATTGTGTCCGTAATCTATGTTAGGTTCTCATATAATTCTTCATTGTTAGTTAGTTCCTCTTGTTCCCTATGGAACATTGGACCCCTTTTCACGCCGCATTCAAACGAAACCTGACCAAGCGTAGCCGAGGTCGTATTCATTCGGACGTGCAAATATTAGTAGCTTCGGTGTGAATTTTGATTCACAAGCGGTCCGCAGCTTTTAGGATAGTGCGATCCGGTTTAAATTCAGAGTTTCTTTCTCCTAGAGTGGTTGCCACCCAGGGCGCAGTCTGTTCTGCTATTTTACCCATAGCTGGAGAGAGAAGAGTTAGTTTCATATATTTCCCAAGGAACTCGATTGGAATTATAACTCGGCTCTCCGATTCCTCAATCCAAGCCGCTAACCATTACGCCACCGAGCTCCCATAATCCTTGATTGGAAATATGTTATTTCTATCTGACGTATAGCGTTGCTCTCACTAGTTTAACTGCTTGACCTCTATAAGAGGACTGTTTGTACTGTTGAACTGAATTACACATTCAGTCCTTCATTTTTGGCTTCTAGATAAAAAAAAAAAAAATAAAACGTGCAACTTCATAGAGTAGTATCAAAAGTGAATATTATTTTTATACTGCTGCTCATGCCACTGCAATTCTAACATATATTTTTTTTTGTGAGGAGTTCAACTATGATCTCAAATATTGAGTCGGTGCATAATTATCAGGCGTTTTTTAAACAATATTTATTATGAAAAAAGAAACATAACAATTCAATAATAACATTTTTAAATGACTATTCCGGAGCGTAGTCACCATCTATTTCAATAACTGCTTCCCGTTTAAAATAATATCTTTATTTAAAAAAGTAAACAAAACAGCAATTTTTATTAACAAATAACTCACCTACAAAAACGCTTGATAATTATGCACCAACGCAATATAAAAATTAAAAAAAAAGGATTTTGATTGGCTCTCTTGATTGTAATAAAATCTTCTCCTTGTAAAAGACATGAATTTTGTTTTCATTTCATTTATATTTGATTGGTGTTGCAGCGAATTTTAATGTTTTGCACTTTTTTTGAAGAGTTTTGGATGTAAAAAAAAATCTGTGCTGGTGATTTCAGAGTATTGCCTCTTTCTTGTTTCTTTTTGGGTAAACACAATATTTACATCATTGCTCTTGACTACTAAATATGAGTTATATTTAGTAGTCATGAGCAATGATGAACAGAAATAGGATCAGTGAGTCTCCTTGTAAGAATCAAGATGAGATTTCAAAAAGTTCTTTAATCCCATCTAGTGATAGTCCCTGTATTACAGTATATGTGTATAGCATGTTGAAAACCGAGCTTATTTTAGTTGGTATTTCATAAGCCTTGAGTATTTCCATGAATTTTCCTTTGTGTATTTCATAAGCCTTGAGTATTTCCATGAGTTTTCCTTTGTGTATTTCATAAGCCTTGAGTATTTCCATGAGTTTTCCTTTGTGTATGCAATAAAAAAATTTCTCAAAATCCAGGTTTTCTTTTTTAATTTTTATATCCTCGAACAGAGGATGTTAGTATCTGTGCAACAATAAACATTTTCTAAATTCATTCTAGGAAATTTAAAACGTCAAAATAAAAGTCTTCGGAATTATTTGATATATTTACCATCTCGTTAGATTCTCATCCAAACTTGAATCATACGTAATAATGATTACTCGTTTCCGATCACAACCATCTGCTAGGATTTATTTTAGTTATTCCTGCTCTACTTAGCGTATTGATCACTCTATGATCTATCTATCTATCTATCTATCTATCTATCTATCTATCTATCTATCTCAGTAATTTTGTATCTATCTATATCACAGTCCTTTCGTATCTATCTATCTATATATCTACAAGTTGTGCGATCCGAGTTTTTTTCCAAACGAGTATTACTATATATATATATATATATATATATATATATATATATATATATATATATATATATTATGGTTACGATTCGATTTCCAGGAATCCATTCTGAAACATGTGAAGCGCGTATGCGGCGTTTTAGTCTTGCTAGGGTTTTACAGTCTCGTACAGATGAGGCAACAGTGGGCATCTTTTTCAGTACTTGTTACATAAAAGCCTGATAAACTGTTGTGGATTAATTCTGTCTGTGTGTGGCATCTTTGATGGTTGTTGATACCTGTGCTACTTAGACAAATGCGACTACATTCATTAGATCTCTGATAAAAAGAAATAGACGAAATAAATGGTTCAGTTCGAAATTCCAATCACCTGAAGAAGGTCGGAGCTTACGGCATCTGAAACGTCGTGGGTATGGTAATAAAGATGACAACATTCCGAACAATGTAAACAATGTAAATATAAAAAAAGTGTTGAATAAATGTAAGCCGGTCCTATATTCAAGTTCGATACTCACCGCGCTCCACGCTGAAGCTGCCCACTGATGGATTCTTCCTTCTGGACACTGGGACTGAGGACGGCAGGTCCGCCGTGAGATCGGTTTCGGACTGGGACCACACTCCTTGTCCGGAAGGTTCTCCCACTTTTTGGCTGTTCTTCGTGAACAGGAAACCTTTCGAACTTTTGTCCCTTTGCCACAAGAAACAGAACACTGAAATGAAAATTGAAGCAGAATATCAACATTTGTCCTGAGATTAATCTTTTCAGAAAAATATCCTCCTATTGGAGGTGCAGATAGCATAACTCGTTATTAGCGCGAAATGGTGAATTACGGCGTACCGAGTTCAGTTCCTGAACAATTCTTTTTTATTCACTTCGTGCTAATATTCTTGGAAATCATAAATCTGACATTCTACCGTTTATGTATAAATAACAGGACAGACTGGGATCTCTAGCTTTTGAGCGGTAAAGAAAACTGAGGATAGAAAACCGGCCTATTTTGCCCAAGACACCCGACTGCTGCCATTGAACGTGACGTGCCTTTACGTGGGTTACAGGACTCAAGATATCACGAGTCGAGACTATCCTCTTATTTTGTTTTTTGTTACAGATTATCTATAACATAGTCTTTTTATATCTATCTATCTATCTACATCACTGTCTTTTTATATCTATCTATCTATCTACATCACAGTCTTTTTCTATCTATCTATCTATCTACATCACAATCTTTTTATATCTATCTATCTATCTACATCACAGTCTTTTTATATCTATCTATCTACATCACAGTCTTTTTATATCTATCTATCTATCTATCTACATCACAATCTTTTTCTATCTATCTATCTATCTACATCACAATCTTTTTATATCTATCTATCTATCTATCTACATCACAATCTTTTTATATCTATCTATCTATCTATCTCAGTCTTTTCGTATCTATCTATATCACAGTCATTTATTATCTATCTATATCACAGTCCTTTCTATCTATCTATCTATCTATCTATCTATCTATCTATCTATCTCAGTCTTTTCGTATCTATCTATATCACAGTCATTTCATATCTATGTCACAGTCCTTTCGTATCTATCTATCTATCTATCTATCTATCTATCTATCTATCTATCTATCTATCTCACAGTCTTTTCAGTATATCACAGTATTTTCATATCTATCTATATCACAGTCTCTTGATATCTATCTATCTATCTATCTATCTATCTATCTATCTATCATACTCTGATCCTATCTATCTATCTATCTATTTATTTATCTATCTATCTATGCTTCTCTTTATGCTTCTCTGTGTCCCTCTTTATCCATCTATTTGTCTGTCTGTGTCGTTCCGGATCGCTTCACTTTTCATTCATTTCAAATTTAACTTTTACGAACAACCTGCGATTTTGAAACTGCCACAAAATATCCAACATTATTTATCATAGAATTTTAGAATACAATGCAAGTACATTAAAAATGTCTTGAATGCTATTTTGCTCTGTGACTAAGTAGAATTTTATTGCCTCTGATTTAAAAAAAAAAAAAAAAAATTACAAAATAAATCCACAAAAGCTCAGTGTCAGATTTCTGAACGCTTACCGTCGACCAGTGTCCAGAGCGCCACCTGGCGGGGCAAGGATTAGTATTGCAGGACTTCTGTCGCGCCGGCTTAGGTACATTGGCACACAATTTTTTCTTCACTTTTTTATCTTTGCCGTATTCGGTAATTTGCTTGCAGTAAATTTTACGCCGTTTCTTACCTGTGCCACATGACCGAGAACAAACTTTCCAGGCTCCAGGAACCCACCTGAAAATACAGTCAGTCTATAAGAACAGGAACATCAAAATACAGACGACGCCTCAAACATAAAGAAAAAAAGAATCAAGTTTCAGACCAGAAATTAACACGTCCAGTCTTTTGTACGCTTCATCATAATTTCAGTGAAGTTATAAATATGAACATATTCATATGAACAGAACTAGAAAGTTTATTTCAGTAACTTTTCAAATCAATGGTCAAAACCGAGTTCAGGAAAGGATATTGAAACTTCTTTATTGATATAAGGATCGATATAAAGTTGAAAGTTGAAAGAGTTGATTATGCCGGAAAGCCAAGGTTAATCAGATCTGGGCATAAAATGAAAGATGGCGAATTATACATGATCCATAAAAGGTCATGTGTAATGATCAAATGGTTAGGGAATTGGATTAAAATGGAGGATCAAATATTTATACATCAAATAGAGAAAGAATCAATCAACATTTGCATGGAGATGAAAGTTCAAATTATGTAAAAAACCGTCGATAAAAAAGGATATGAAAAATAGACCAGAATTTACCAAAGATTAATATGGAAATCTGAGACAGGCTCAAAGAATACATTTAAGATGAAACAGGCTTAAAGAATACATTTAAGACGAAAAGAAAGAAAGAAAGAAAGAAAGAAAGAAAGAAAGAAAGAAAGAACACGAGGGAGTAGTAAGGTAAAAAGACAATAAAAAAAGAATTATCAGGAATTAAATCAAAATTGTAAAAGGTAAGGGAAAGAAAGAAAGAAAGAAAGAAAGAACACGAGGGAGTAGTAAGGTAAAAAGACAATAAAAAAAGAATTGTCAGGAATTAAATCAAAATTGTAAAAAAAGGAAAGAAAGAAAGAAAGAAAGAAAGAAAGAAAGAAAGAAAGAAAGAAAGAACACGAGGGAGTAGTAAGGTAAAAAGACAATAAAAAAAGAATTGTCAGGAATTAAATCAAAATTGTAAAAAGTAAGGGAAAGAAAGAAAGAAAGAAAGAAAGAAAGAAAGAAAGAACACGAGGGAGTAGTAAGGTAAAAAGACAATAAAAAAAGAATTATCAGGAATTAAATCAAAATTGTAAAAGGTAAGGGAAAGAAAGAAAGAAAAGAAAAAAGAAAGAACACGAGGGCGTAGTAAGGTAAAAAAAGACAATAAAAAATAATTGTCAGGAATTAAATCAAAATTGTAAAAAAAGGAAAGAAAGAAAGAAAGAAAGAAAGAAAGAAAGAAAGAAAGAAAAGAAAGAAAAAAACACGAGGGAGTAAAAGGTAAAAAGACAATAAAAAAAGAATTGTCAGGAATTAAATCAAAATTGTAAAAGGTAAGGAAAGAAAGAAAGAAAGAAAAGAAAGAAAGAAAGAAAGAAAGAAAACGAGGGAGTAGTAAGGTAAAAAAGGCAAAAAAAAGAATTGTCAGGAATTAAATCAAAATTGTAAAAGGTAAGGAAAGAAAGAAAGAAAGAAAGAAAGAAAGAAAGAAAAGAAAGAACACGAGGGAGTAGTAAAGTAAAAAAGACAATAAAAAAAAAGAATTATCAGGAATTAAATCAAAATTGTAAAAAGGTAAGGGAAAGAAAGAAAGAAAGAAAAGAAAACACGAGGAGGTAGTAGGTAAAAAAGACAATAAAAAAAAGAATTGTCAGGAATTAAATCAAAATTGTAAAAGGTAAGGGAAAGAAAGAAAGAAAGAAAGAAAGAAAGAAAGAAAGAACACGAGGGAGTAGTAAGGTAAAAAGACAATAAAAAAAGAATTGTCAGGAATTAAATCAAAATTGTAAAAAAAGGTAAGGAAAGAAAGAAAGAAAGAAAGAAAGAAAGAAAGAAAGAACACGAGGGAGTAGTAAGGTAAAAAAGACAAAAAAAAAGAATTGTCAGGAATTAAATCAAAATTAAAAAAAAGGGAAAAGGGAAAGAAAGAAAGAAAGAAAGAAAGAAAGAACACGAGGGAGTAGTAAGGTAAAAAGACAATAAAAAAAGAATTGTCAGGAATTAAATCAAAATTGTAAAAGGTAAGGGAAAGAAAGAAAGAAAGAAAGAAAGAAAAAAGAAAGAAACACGAGGGAGTAGGTAAGGCAAAAAGACAATAAAAAAAAGAATTGTCAGGAATTAAATCAAAATTGTAAAAAAGTAAGGGAAAGAAAGAAAGAAAAAAAAGAAAGAAAGAAAGAAAGAAAGAAAAAACACGAGGGAGTAGTAAGGTAAAAAGACAATAAAAAAAGAATTATCAGGAATTAAATCAAAATTGTAAAAGGTAAGGGAAAGAAAGAAAGAAAGAAAGAAAGAAAGAAAGAAAGAAAAGAAAGAAAGAAAGAACACGAGGGAGTAGTAAGGTAAAAAGACAATAAAAAAAGAATTGTCAGGAATTAAATCAAAATTGTAAAAAAGGAAAAGAAAGGAAAGAAAGAAAGAAAGAAAAGAAAAAAAAAGAAAAAGTAAAAAAGACAATAAAAAAGAACAGGAATTAAACGTGTAAGGGAAAAGAAAGGAAAAAAGACAAAAGAAAAAAAGGGGAATTGTAAAAAGAATTAAAAAAAAATTGTCAAAAATTAAATCAAAAGAAAGAAAGGAAAGAAAGAAAGAAAAGAAAGAAAAAGAATGAAAAGAAAGAAAAGAACACGAGGGAGTAGTAAAGGTAAAAAAAGACAATAAAAAAAGAATTGTCAGGAATTAAATCAAAATTGTAAAAAGGTAAAGGAAAGAAAGAAAGAAAGAAAAGAAAGAAAGAAAGAAAGAAAGAAAGAAAAGAACACGAGGGGTAGTAAGGTAAAAAAAGACAATAAAAAAAGAATTGTCAGGAATTAAATCAAAATTGTAAAAAAGGTAAGAAAAGAAAGAAGAAAAAAAAGAAAGAAAGAAAGAAAGAAAACACGAGGGAGTAGTAAGGTAAAAAGACAATAAAAAAGAATTGTCAGGAATTAAATCAAAATTCAAAAAGGTAAGGGAAAGAAAAAAAAGGGAAAGAAAAGAAAGAAAGAAAGAAAGAAAGAAAGAAAGAAAGAAAGAAAGAAAGAAAGAACACGAGGGAGTAGTAAGGTAAAAAGACAATAAAAAAAGAATTGTCAGGAATTAAATCAAAATTGTAAAAGGTAAGGGAAAGAAAGAAAGAAAGAAAGAAAGAAAGAAAGAAAGAAAGAAAAGAAAGAACACGAGGGAGTAGTAAGGTAAAAAGACAATAAAAAAAGAATTATCAGGAATTAAATCAAAATTGTAAAAAAAGTAAGGGAAAGAAAGAAAGAAAGAAAGAAAGAAAGAAAGAAAAAGAAAGAAAAGAACACGAGGGAGTAGTAAGGTAAAAAAGACAATAAAAAAGAATTGTCAGGAATTAAATCAAAATTGTAAAAAGGTAAGGGAAAGAAAGAAAAGAAAGAAAGTAAGAAAGAAAGAAAGAAAGAAAGAAACACGAGGGAGTAGTAAGGCAAAAAAAGACAATAAAAAAAGAATTGTCAGGAATTAAATCAAAATTGTAAAAGGTAAGGGAAAGAAAGAAAGAAAGAAAGAAAGAAAGAAAGAAAGAAAGAAAGAAAGAACACGAGGGAGTAGTAAGGTAAAAAGACAATAAAAAAAGAATTGTCAGGAATTAAATCAAAATTGTAAAAGGTAAGGGAAAGAAAGAAAAAAGAAAGAAAGAAAGAACACGAGGGAGTAGTAAGGTAAAAAGACAATAAAAAAAGAATTGTCAGGAATTAAATCAAAATTGTAAAAGGTAAGGGAAAGAAAGAAAGAAAGAAAGAAAGAAAGAAAGAAAGAAAGAACACGAGGGAGAAGTAAGGTAAAAAGACAATAAAAAAAGAATTGTCAGGAATTAAATCAAAATTGTAAAAAAAGTAAGGAAAGAAAGAAAGAAAGAAAGAAAGAAAAGAAAGAAAGAAAAGAACACGAGGGTAGTAAAGGTAAAAAGACAATAAAAAAAGAATTGTCAGGAATTAAATCAAAATTGTAAAAAAGGTAAGGAAAGAAAGAATGAAAAAGAAAGAAAAAGAAAGAAAAGAAAGAAAGAAAAGAAAGAACACGAGGGAGTAGTAAGGTAAAAAAGACAATAAAAAAGAATTATCAGGAATTAAATCAAAATTGTAAAAGGTAAGGGAAAGAAAGAAAGAAAGAAAGAAAGAAAGAAAGAAAGAAAGAAGAAAGAAAGAACACGAGGGGTAGTAAGGTAAAAAAGACAATAAAAAAAAGAATTATCAGGAATTAAATCAAAATTGTAAAAAAGGTAAGGGAAAAGAAAGACAGAAAGAAAGAAAGAAAGAAAGAAAGTAAGAAAGAAAGAAAGAAAGAAAGAAATAAAGAACACGAGGGAGTAGTAAGGTAAAAAGACAATAAAAAAAGAATTGTCAGGAATTAAATCAAAATTGTAAAAAGGTAAGGGAAAGAAAGAAAGAAAGAAAGAAAGAAAGAAAGAAAAAAAAGAACACGAGGGGGTAGTAAGGTAAAAAAGACAATAAAAAAAAATTGTCAGGAATTAAATCAAAATTGTAAAAGGTAAGGAAAGAAAGAAAGAAAGAAAGAAAGAAAGAAAGAAAGAAAGAAAGTAAGAAAGAAAGAAAGAAAAACAAAGGTAAAAAGAATAAAAAAGAATTGTCAGGAATTAAATCAAAATTGTAAAAAGACAAAAAAAAGAAAGAAAAAAAGAATTAAAGAAAAAAAGAAAAAAAAGGTAAAAAAAAGACAAGAAAAAAATTGAAAAAAGAAATCAAAAGAAAAGAAAGAAAGAAAGAAAAGAAAGAAAGAAAGAAAGAAAGAAAGAACACGAGGGAGTAGTAAGGTAAAAAGACATAAAAAAAGAATTGTCAGGAATTAAATCAAAAATTAAAAAGGTAAGGGAAAGAAAAGAAAGAAAGAAAGAAAGAAAGAAAGAAAGAAAGAACACGAGGGAGTAGTAAGTTAAAAAAGACAATAAAAAAAGAATTGTCAGGAATTAAATCAAAATTGTAAAAAGGTAAAGGAAAGAAAGAAGAAAAAAGAAAGAAAGTAAGAAAGAAAGAAAGTAAGAAAGAAAGAAAGAACACGTTGGAGTAGTAAGGTAAAAAGACAATAAAAAAAAAAGAATTGTCAGGAATTAAATCAAAATTGTAAAAGGTAAGGGAAAGAAAGAAAAGAAAGAAAGAAAGAAAGAAAGAAGAAAAAGAACACGAGGGGTAGTAAGGTAAAAAAGACAATAAAAAAGAATTGTCAGGAATTAAATCAAAATTGTAAAAGGTAAGGGAAAGAAAGAAAGAAAGAAAGAAAGAAAAGAAAGAAGTAGTAAGGTAAAAGACAATAAAAAAAAAGAATTGTCAGGAATTAAATCAAAATTGTAAAAAGTAAAAAAGAAAAAAGAAAAGAAAGAAGGGAGTAGAATTAAAAAAAACAATAAAAAAGAATTAAGGAATTAAATCAAAATTGTAAAAGGAAGGGAAAGAAAAGAAAGAAAGAAAAGAAAAAGAAAAAGAACACGAGGGAGTAGTAAGGTAAAAAAAGACAATTAAAAAAGAATTATCAGGAATTAAATCAAAATTGTAAAAGGTAAAGGGAAAGAAAAGAAAGAAAGAAAGAAAGAAAGAAAGAAAAGAAAAGAAAGAAAGAAAGAAAAAAAAAAAAAAGAACACGAGGGAGTAGTAAGGTAAAAGACAATAAAAAAAGAATTATCTGGAATTAAATCAAAATTGTAAAAGGTAAAAGAAAGAAAGAAAGAAAGAAAGAAAGAAAGAAAGAAAAATAAAATGTAATATTCAAATCCCTGGTTAAATCTGAAGAGCAATAGAAAAGTGTAGTTTTTCATGACACCGCAAGTTGTTACAAAACCAAAAGACCAAAAGGTACTTTTTAACGACCATTCTTCTGAAGCCCAAGCGATCAACGCAGGCGTCCTCCAAGGTTCGTTTCTCGGTTCAACCCTATTCCTAGTTTACATAAATGATCTGCCTAAGAGTATACTCCGATCATTTGTGAATATCTATGCCGAGGATGCAGCGGTATATGGGTGCCCCTAAAAAATCCTAGATGGTCAAAGTTTAGCAAAGGATCTCTCCTCTGACATAGTTCTGACAACTCAGTGGGTGAAAACTGGCTTCAATGCCTCAAAAAGCAAATTGGTGACATTTCACTATCGCCAATTGGACCTAGAACTTTCACCAATCGTGATGAACGGATGTTCCTCCAGAGAATCCCCGTGCCTTGACTGCTTAATAGCATTTAAACTCAGTCCAGACCTCAAGTGGAATTCATCCATACGATCCATCGCTAAAGATGCTGGAAAAATTGTCGGTTCCCTGTACCGATCCAGAAAATCCTTGACTCTTCCTGCTATCCCTTATCAGATCAGACCGAGGATAGAGTACTGCTGCCATATATGGTTGGGCAGTCCCGATAGGGTTAAAAAGTATCGGCCTTGTGGGTGATGAATTATTTTACACCCTAAAACCTCTTTTCCCACAGAAAGCCTCTCACTGATCGATGACAATTTCCATAGAAAGTGATTAACAAAACTCCTTAGTTCCACCCGTTCTAACCTTCAGGGGCTAGGACCCGCCATACCACACCCATTGTAACGAACCACTCTCACTCCCTTGGTATTCCTTTGGTGAGATGTAAATTCATCTCGAGCAGATTCTTCTCACGCGGAACCGTCACCCAAGAGGATATATCTCCAATCACTACAACCTTAACCTCTTCAAGTCTACGGTTAACCGTAATCTTCCACATATATTAGCAGAAGCTGCGCTTCTTACTCTGTAACCTTCTACCTTGAGTGACTCTCGGGCCTTGTACTGCGTGAACACCAGTGTACCCACAAAAAAAACAAAAAAAAAAAAATGACAAAAAACACCCAAAAAACAAAAAAACAACAACATAAGTAAGTAATCAAGTCAGGTTTCTTAAATAACTTTGTTAGATCGAGAATTTTATATACAAGGCCCGGGAGTCACTCAAGGTAGAAGGTTACAGAGTAATGGATAGCGGCTCGGATTGAGGAATCGGAGATCCGAGTTCGAATTCTAATCAGATCCATTACATTCACTTACGTGCTAATACCCTTGGGAAAGGTATGAATCCTTTTCTTCTCCGCCCAGATTTGGGTAAATAGCAGGACAGACCGGACGGCAACTGGTCTATCGAAAGAAATGGCAACCTACTGTCAAGTATCGAAAGATATATGATCGTCTAAGTGTGTATCACGCATTGCACATAACTGACTGACTGATCATGCATGACACCCAACTTGTTCAGAAATATCGAAAATGGCGAATGTAAACAGACGCTTTCTCAGATCAACGGTTAAAAATGGCTTTGACCAAATGAAACCTGTAGCTTTTAGCAAGGACCACACATTGTGAACTGGCAAATAATAGAAACCACACCGCTTGAAGAGTTCCAGCAGCAACAACAACTAAAATGGACAGCACATATACCAAGAAGAGATAATAATAACAATCATGATACTGACGTTCCACATAATCTCAAATAAAAGGTTAGGAAGGAAACCCCTATCAATTCTGGACAGCGAATTTGAGAAACCTCTTTCCTTAAAAAAATATTTAAAAAGATTTTATAAATGTCAACAGGTCAATGAAACCAAATGTTTCCTTATAAGGAAACGGATAATATTTTCATTATGATTATAGATAAGTAGAACAGATACTACACTTAGTATTTACTTGCCTCTCCACGCTCGTCGGGTGTGACACAAGTTCGGTTGGGGAGTCCGAGCGCGTGCGCACGGACCAGGTTTAAAAACAGTCCAAGCGCCAACGGTTGAGCTGGCATCGGTATCATTACCGATTCATTCCTCTTTAATGCAATGAAGGAGATACTGCCACGGACAGATACTACACTCTGATCACAGCTCGATGTCCAGCGAGTAAAGAAAAGCGTAACTCGAGAAGCACTTATTAGGAAATGGTTAATATTATCATTATCATTAAGATTTGTGGTTGAACAATTGGTTCTGTTATTTTTACAGAAAATGAAAGCGACCAACATCATACTTATTATAAAACCCAGGTTGTGTGTGTGTGTGTGTGTGTGTGTGTGTGTGTGTGTGTGTCTTTACGTTTATATATTGGATCGGATTTCCGACATTTTTCAACCGATTTCAACAAAACTTCACTACGTAAAATTACCTTGCGGTGGTTCTGACAGACAAAAATTGGAAAAACAATTGTTTTTGCATGAAATCAATTTGAAAACACGATTTACGAGGCATCACGAGAATGAAAGGGGGACAACTCATATCGAGTTATACTTATTATAAAACCCACGTTGTTTGTGAGTGTGTGTCTGTGTTCGTTTATATATGGGATCGGATTTCCTACATTTTTCAACCGATTTCAACAAAACTTCACTTTTTTTTGGCAGGTAGTGTTTCTTATTGTCTTGCACACTTTTTTCTTTATTTTTACATTCAGAATGCTTTAAAAATTCCATTTACAAGACAATTGTTTATAATAAAATTCTATTCAATCGGTAGACTCATAACGATTGAAAACAATGTTTTTGTTTGAGTTTGGGTTTGACCAATTCATAAAAAAAGAAAAAAAAGGAAACAACAACAACAAAAAAAAACTAATTAAGACATGCATCTCCGTCAACCTTAAACAATAATCTTTGTCAATTTTATTTTTCAGTCTTTATGATGGTCGATACTTGATCTATCTCTTACTGTTACATCACCGGGCAACGCCGGGCTCTCCTGCTAGTGATCGATATAACCGGGGGTGGGGTTTAGGATTGAAAAATTGACCGGGATTAAAACGAAAATTTAAGTATTGATAAATAGGGAAGATCAAAAAGAAAGATAACTTCTAGATAAAGATCAAGTGTCAGCCAAAAAAAAAAAAAAAAAAAAAAAAGAAAAGACGTCTAAGTGAACGATTAAAATTGGCGGATAAAGTGAAACTAAAAGACAAACAGCAGGTTCAACACTCGGCAAAATAGAGAAAAAACAGACGACTGGATATCAAAAACAGAACTTAAAAATTAGTTCAAATAATACTGGCTCAAAATGAGCCAAGTCAAAAAGATAAGTGACTATTTACCTGACCTCCCAAATGTTGGCCGTCCATACACGTATATATGGGTCAAGGACGTCTGTAGAGTTTATGGTTTTCGTTGAAATAAATAGTGGACACTATTCTGGAGCTGCCCTCGTTTAATAAAATTATAATAATTCTGCTTGTTCCTTAATTAGATAATTAGTTGGTAAGCATATACAATATGACCTGCCAATACCTGTTAAATAATATACTGAGGAACTATTCCGTTTTAATTACGAGGAAAAGACGTATCAGAGACGCCGTATGGTTTCAGCGAGGAAAAGAGATAAACAACGAAATATAGCAGGCGATAACGTTTTCAACTGTTTAACGTCTGCTTCAGTGAAATAAAAAAACTTGACAATCTGAAATCTCTTCATATACATCATCTTCTTTCTTTAGCTAATGACCTCCTGCATTCATATCTATGATTGTTATTGTAATAATTTGATAAAGTTGTTAAGGTTAATTATTTAACGATTCAATGGAGGAATAGTGGTGGAATAAGCAAAGAGCTTGTTCAGTCGTTAACTTAAGAATTAAGATTCATCAGAAAATTCAAATAAGAAAAACGTCATATTTTCACGATTATTTCTATTATTATTAAATATATTAAAACATGATTTGTTCCTGGTATACGAACGTACCTGGCCGGACACGCCCAAGCGCGACATTGGTATCGTTGTGTGGGGGGTTTTGTGGTGAGGTCGCACAAGTCAGGTTCGACCTTGACATTATTCTTCTCATACCTACATTCTGTTTCGATCACCTTTTCGCCTGAAAATGAAATGAGCCTTTAATTACTTAAAATATTTAAAAAAAAAAATACAGTTGTATTTAAAATTATACATGGCTCTGGACAAGAATATTGCATTTTTATATAGTAAAACAGGTGCCAAAAATAAACATCATTCTTTTAATAGCCTCAGTTAAAAAAAAGAAAATATCGAATAAAAAACAGATAAGGTATATATATATATATATATATATATATATATATATATATATATATATATATATATAAAGAAATATAGTCATGGTAACATGGCATCGCTTGGCGAAGGGTTTTCTAGGCTGAAGTTACCGCTTAGGTCGGAATGTTCATTAGATGGAATTACGGCCACGTGTCCGTGACCAAGGTGAGCCTTCAAGTGGGACGACACCGGTCGTGGTTTGACCTGGAGGGATATGGGCTCCACTAGGTCCAAAACACGCAATGCACGGCCTTCAACCCGGATATGTAGATGTAACTGATCAGGTGCTTGACGACGCAACGATCTTACGAACGCACCCGGTCATGGTACTCTGGTGATGATGCAAGAATTCTATTAAAAGGCTTTTGCGTATATTGTTGCGACTAATACTAGGAGTTTGCGCTGGATGGATACACTCTGGCAGTCAGTTCAGGAGTGACACGAGCAACGCGTAAGGCTCCGCGCATGTTCCGTTAAAAAAATCATAATATTAATAATCCTAGAACATCACGACCATTCCACCCTTTAAAAAAAGTATCGTGGTCCACCTGAGGTTTCGATAGAATTTTATTTCTCTTTCGTTTTTGTTTCTTTTTTCTTTGTACAATAGTAGTTACATTGTACAAGGCTCATGAGCCACTCATGGTAGAGGATTACAAAGTAAGAGGCACAGTTTATTCGGATATGTGAAGAAGATAATGATTATCGCTAAAATTGAAAATGTTAAGATTATTGTGATCGGGGAAGCATCCTCTTGGGAGTCGGTTCCGTATAGTAATGTTTCGTGGGAAGAAGCTGCTCGACATGATGAAAGGGAATGAGGGTGATTCACTACCATGGATGTGGTATGGCGTTTCTTAGCCGTAAAGGTTAAAACTGATGGAACATAGGAATGTAGTCCGTTTTAACAATTTCCATGGAAATAGCGATAAAGCAGTGGGAAGCTAGTGATATTTCGTCTTTGGGTAAGGTGTTGTAGGGTAGAAAAGAATTAATCACCCATAAGACGTTTTTAGATTCTATCGAGACTAGAAAGTGAAGACTGTGCAGCTCCAGCCTAGATATGGTAGAAGTACTCGATTTTCGGCCTGACTCTTGTAAAGGTACAGGATAGCAGGAGGAGCCAGGTACTTACTGGAGCAGTATATGGAACTGACTATTTTATCAGCATCTTTAGCGATGGGTCGTATGCACGATTTCCACTTGATGTCTGGGTTGAGTTTAAGTCCCAATAAGCGCTTTGTGCTGCTAGCTCTATGGCCATCCTTCCTCCTTTCTCATCCTAAACTTGGAACTAGGCAATGTTGTTCAAGAACGTCGGTGGAGATGGTACGGACGCGTCTTGAGAATTATCTCAAACACTCCGCTGGATATCACAGCGCAAAGGAAATTGAATCAGATCCAAGGAAACACAGTGTAGAACGGCGTAACGAGAGATTAAGAGTCAAAGCCTAATATTGTAAACGGCTTCCAACGCAGCGGCAGATATAGTGATTTCCTAAGCCCGGCTTAGATGTGGCGCAAGGCCGAAAGTATGGGGCACGCAGTGAGTATCGAACTCACTACTTAGTCGTAAGTGATCTAGCAAGACAAGCTTTCTAACCATTACACCATGTCGAGGTGTCCACGCATCGACAGTTATGGGTGGCTTTCTCTTGTCATTGCCTCAAAGTACCATTCGGTACCAAAATGAGTGAGTGAGTGTGTTCCACTTGAGTTGGGGATAAAAGAAAGCTGACAGCATCAGTGAATTTTTTCACTCTAACCAGCAAAAAACAAAAATAAAAAAAAACTGTAAGAAATTAGTTTTGTGATGCACGCACTTACAGACAGCAAGTAATATATTTCTTTTCCTCTTTGGTTTTGATTAATAAAAATTTCTGAGCGTCGCTTTGCAGTGAAAACATTGACACTGAATAATCATTTCGTTTGAATACATTCCAACTTTTTGGTTAACCAGTGGAAATGAACTTCAAAAGTAAACTAATGCGATACGTTGGTTAATCAAAAGTTGAAACGAAACGAAAATAAATGAACTAAAAAAAAGAAACAAAAGAGAAAAATGTAAAGATTATAAAAAAGAAACGTAAGTACAAGTTTCGACGTGTGAACATAAGAAGTTTTGAGATATATATTTTACAATTTTGTTGGTTAACAAAAAAGTCGAACAGAAAGCCTCGGTAGTAGGGAGTGACAAAAAAAAAAAAAAGCAAACACACAAAAAATAACTAACAGCCAAAAAAAACAAACAAAAAAAAAAAAACAAAACGAATAGAATAGAAAAAAAAACCGTCGTGGAAGGCAGTGTCTAGAACGATTTACTCATTATGTATTTTGGAATGTTTATTCTAACAGAATTTTTTTTCAGTCGGCTTGAATTTAACCAGAACGAAATAAAAGAGAAAAAGAGAAAAGCCAAAAAAAAAAAAAAAAAAAATAAAATAAAAAAGAAAGAAAGAAAAAGAACCTGCTGTCAATATCGTGACTTTCTTCTGTAAATATTTTCTTGGCAGTTGTTCTAATGAGCTCTCCTAATAGAGACCTTGAGGTATTATGGTGACTGTAGTAAGAATGGTAAATAAAAGTGTGTTATTTTGGCGTAAACAAAATTATAGTAAATTTGGACCAGTGATTGTGGCTAACTAAGTTAAATGTAGAACAGTTAAAGACCAGTCTCCTTTTTTTTTGCCTAATGTCAGATTTTCTGGATAAATATCGACTTTTTTCTTGGTAGTTCGATTGCATGAATTTAAGATTTGGTTTGGTTTGGTTTGTTTTACAGCATATCAACTTCAATGGGTTATTTAATGCCGACAAGATTTTTATTACTGGTAATATTTTTTTTTAAAAAATATATTGCTGGTAAAAATTTTTCAAAAAATGTATTGCTGATATTAAAACCTATTTTTATACTTTGATAGTGTTTTAACACCTTTTGAGGGGGTTAACTATTTTCCCATAGCTGGGATTTTGACAGGTGCTACCATCCCGGGTCAGGGTGAACCTGGGAACACCAGCAATTAAGAGGTGGATAGTTCCTCAAGACCTCCTGATCAGAGGCCTTGCTGTCGGACGTAGTTTATCGTCTTACCCAGCAGGCGGATGTAGTTTATGATTATATCCAAGACGGATGAATTTAAGAGTATTACTAGACTGGCAATTAGGTCTCACCGTTTTACTGTTGAACTAGTTAGATGTATTTACATTATTTACATAATACGGACTGTTATCATCATCTTCATTGCCCTATTCACAACGTTTCGGCCGTTGTACGCTCCGGACTTCTTCAGATGATTGGAATTTCAAACCGAACCCTTTATTTCGTTCACCGAGGTAGATTGTTCTAGTTCCACGTACCATGCCTCTTCCGGATGTCTCAGTTATTTACCATTAATTCAACTCTAAGTTTTTGTTTCATCACTGCTGTAGCCCGGTATTGAACTCACAACTCTTTGGGTCTGGTCACTGGATTTAACCAACGCCTCTATCCACTGAGATATAGATAGATGTAATCGTAAGTTCTATTCTAATAGTTTCTTTTCTAGCACTTCCCGTCTGAGGAACTCCCTTCCGATTTCTTGATTTCTTGTCAACTACGATCTTCAAAAATTTAAACGCTACATCAACAGCCATCTTCTATTTTCGTGAATTCTGTTCTTTTATTGCCCGTTCTCCTTAGTAATGTTTTCTCATTTTTCTTTCATATTCAATAACCTCTTACTTGGGGCGAAATGATTTTAAAAAATAATAGCATATGTAAATAATGTTTGTTGATATTGATCAGTCACCTTTTTGTTTGCAAAACGAAAATTAGGAATGTAATGAAACGAAAAAAAAAGACATAAGGCAGGTTCTTTTTGTTTTAATTTCTTTTTTGTAAAAAATGAAGAAAAAAATTGAATTAAGTATTTTTCTTAACCTATCTATATATTTATCTATCGATTTATCTGAAAAAATAAAATAAAAATAGTCTGTCCTTACTTTGAACACCACACTCTTTGCTACAGTCCTGCATCACGTATCTCACCCATTTATAGTGGGCAGCCGGGAACTGCGTTGTACTGACAGATTTTGGCACTGTGTAGGAAAACGCAACTCCAGGATTTGGACCCATTGACAGTAGCTGAGCACCGAAAAAGAAATAAAATTAAATAATAATAAAAAACTGAGTAAAAATATATGTTTTGTAACAATAGTTGGAAAATATCAATTAAATAGCACACTCATATGTACTTGCACACATACACACACACGCACACACACACATATATATCTAAAGAATCACAAGAACCCTCATTAGTTTCAAAACAGGCACACTGATCATGAAGTTGTTTCGTGTATATATATATATATATATATATATATATATATATATATATATATATATATGGCGAATGTCAGTGTGCCACACTTTTTTTTTGTCCTAGAGGCCGTAGCCCAGCATATCATAGCATTTAGGAATCTAGCCGGTCCCACGAGCAAAGTAAAATCATTCCGGCTGCAATTGTTTTCGGATTCTGCCATCTTGGCTTCTACTGATAAAACAATTAAAGGGACAAAACTCTCTAACTTTCAATGGCTCATGTTCAAATTAAAAACTTACTGTTCTCAAATAACAGTGTTTCAAAATAAAATTGTCCGTGTTTTAAACTTTACTCTTAGAGGCCGTAGACCAACAACAACGGCCGAAACGTTATAATAAATATGGCGTCGAAGATGAGGACAATAGTCCGAATTATGTAAATAATGTACATAATACCTCATCTCAGAAATATAGACATATATATATATATATATATATATATATATATATATATATATATATATACACACAGACAGATTGTTTCGCTGTATCACAGCTCATCACTGTGGTTAGACATCCGATGGCTTCAAGCCGGATCGAAACTGGATCGATTTGGCATCAGAGACTCTACCCTAAGCTATCTATGCACGACAGAGAATGGACATCTTTTAACGTATTATATATGTGATGTATATAGACCAGCAGGCAAAGCGAAGATCCATGCGTTACGCAGAAGCAGCAGCTGTTAAAAATTCTCTCCCCATGGTGCTCAATCGGCGAACGAGAGCATATATATATATATATATATATATATATATATATATATATATATATATATTATATTAAAAAAAAAGAAAGAACAGTAAGATATATAATCCTGTGTTCTTATTGATATTTTTATTTTTGTAAAATAGTGCTCAATGTAAATTTACAGAGCATCAATATTTTAAGTAATTCTATTGCATTTATTTGTTTTAAAAAGAAATGTAGTCTATTAGTAATTAAAAGTAAAAATAATATTTTAAAATTGTAGTTCAGTATAACGTATTCTAATCCCCTTTTAGAAAGAATCTTTATGTATACAAGTACGAATTTAACGGAAAAAATGCCGAAAAACTTTTTGTCATAGATAAAAACCAGACGACATGCGTTGAACGAATGTAGAATTCGTTGAAAAATACACCCCTACCCTACCTAGACTTAACCTCTTTTTCGAACGTAACTCATAATTGATACAATAATAGTTAATAAAAAAGAACACGCTACCGCCCCTGTCTAAATGATTGGATTACTCTGTATCCTTGGAAACAAAGAATTATGAATGCATGTGCTTTTAAAACTCAGTAAATTTAAAAATAAGTTATTCCAAAATTCGCTTGAAGATGAAACAACTAATGATTTTAATTTAATTATATAATAAAATTTGAAGTTTTTAGCTTCGGTTTTTGAAACATGGTAATTCCTGTGTAGCAAAGGAACCATATTTTTAAATCAGTTAATTTATATATATATATATATATATATATATATATATATATATATATATATGCGTGGCGCATACACATAAAAACATATGCAATATGGAATCTACAAAATATTAAATAAAGTGTTCCAAATTATATGCTACCATGTCAAACAAATCAATTGGATGTGATAGGAGGATAATAAAAGAATGACAATGACAAAACACAACAAATGATTTATTCATGGAAATGACATACGAAACAATGTCTTATAAGTGTGGTCAAGTAACACAGTAGAAAAGGAATATTATTTGCTAATATAATTCCCGGTATTTTATCCAATAAATTCAGAGTGCTCAATTCTAACGAAGAGCTATGCGTTAAGCAGGAGCAGCAACCGTTCAAAATTCCCTTTCTCCATAGTGCTCAATAAAGTTTACAATACTGATCAGGAGTTGACTTAGAGTTTCATGATTCTTCGCTCTTGATTACAAAGAATACAATACAATTATTCTCATCCAAAACCTGAAGAGCGCAGAATCAATATGTTTGATACGATTATTACTCTCGGTAGTTACTGGGCACATTATTGGCAGAAATTCTGTTCGCTCTGACAAACTCTGAATCATATAACTTTACGTACATGGCGTTAAGCAAAAGTAGAAGTCGTTATTTCTATTTTGAGTTTCGCCTGTATGTTCCCCCAGCGTGGATCGATGTTACTACACAGCAGTAATGGACTACAAGATTAGTTTTCCAACGATGAATTAACACTAATCCGTCGGCTTCTTTTTTGTCTCAAAAAAGAAGAGCTCAACTGTAAGGCATCAAACTCATTACACAGACGAACCGATGTGTACTGCTCACAAAATGTAACAGCCAAAAATCTGTAAACTAATCAACTCACCCGAGCTGTTCAAATTAGAGCGTAACCATTTGAATAGCATTTTGGAATGCCGGGAAACAAATGTAGTACGGACTTTTACAGTTTCCCTCTGTGAGTCAGCAGTTTTTTTTTTTTTTTTTTTACTAACGTGAGTACAATGTTCAGGCTTGCGTTGTCGGATATTTAGATATTAACTAGCAGAAAGTATTGAGTAAGCTTATTATAGTCTGGGTTAAGATCTTAACATCTGCACTGTACATATTTTTACTGACGTGAGTACAATGTTCAGGCTTGCGTTGTCGAATATTTAGATATTAACTAGCAGAAAGTATCGAGTAAGCTTATTATAGTCTGGGTTAAGATCTTAACATCTGCACTGTACATACTGAGTTTGGTCTAAGGAGTTTGCTTCATTATATTGTCACTGGTTAAGCAATAAAAGTTTTTTTGTTGTTGATTTTCCTTTATGCTATTAGAAACTTGAAACTTGGGTGTTTACTTTTTGAATTTGAATAGAAGCATTTGAAGCAAATCTGAAATTGCAAATCAATCCGGATAACATTCTTATATTGAAAAACTAAAAAAAGACTACTTCTACATACAAATATGCCTACATTTGCAAAGGTATTCTAGCTGTCTGTTGCATGTTTCCTTAAATGTAAACATACCCCCGCCAAAAAAGAACCAAACTCGATCCATACCGTCAAAATTGGCGGCCATTTTAAATAACTTTTCGATTTCACTGAAATGCTATCGTTGCCCAGAGTAATACAAACACGAGACTAAACTTCCCATATGTAACATCATTGTTTATTCAACCCTGGACATTGTCAATTACAGGCGGCGAGTGAGTGTGTGGCTTTTTTTGGTGGAGGGGGGTATCATAACGTGGATTCTACATTCTCGCGAGAATTAAAAAAAATCTTTCTTTTTCTTTCAAGTGGGTGATTATATATCTATCTATCATCCGGTTTGTCCCATGTGTACACATTTTAACCACAGCTGGGTAGACCTAGTGTTTCCATATCGGGGGGAATCACTAATATCCTGTGAATGTACAGATCAGCACATGGCGGCTAGGAGGCCAACTATCAAATCAACCCACTGATGCATCTGGCTTCTCTGATGGACACGGTATGCATAGTCTATTTTGGCATCATCAATATTTATTGCATGCGTAATCTAGGATTTTTATATGTACAATTAGCTCTATCTTCTTAAGAAAAAAAAAACTGATTTTTAAATCATTAAAATAAATAAAAAAACAATAAAAACAATGACAACAACAACAAGAAACAAGAACGCTAATACGAAACAGAAGAAAATAAAATGCAGTAGAATCCCTCATATCCGGAGTGTCTCATATCCGGAATCCCGCATATCCGGAGTGTCTAATATCCGGAATACCGCATATCCGGACATGATTTTGATGTGTGTATATCTGAACTATTTGGGTGAGATGGAACTGATTTGAAATTTCTGTTTTTTCAAGAAATTTACTTTGTATAATTGCTTATGCTAATTTCACCCTAATGGAGTATATTGGATCAAACGATGATGGGAATAAGAGGAAAGGATGACAACGAGACACATCTGCAACAAGATAGCGAGGAGATGCATGATTGTGATGAAACCCGGATTGAAATTGAAAAAAGCTATTGACAAATTTGTTAGTTTTATGGAAAGCAATCCAGCATTCAGCTATGACGATTGCAATAACGCACGCAGTGTTAAAAAGTGCCTTTCTTTAATATATATATATATATATATATATATATATATATATATATATATATATATATAATCGAATATTTTCGAAAGACTGAAACATTTGAAAAAAAAAGGTATTTTAATTATGAAAATAACAAAAGCACTATAGATAATATTTCAAATAATTATACAGTAGAATCCCTCACATCCGGAATCCCTCATATCCGGACATGAGTTTGATGTGTATATTTGAACTATTTGAGTGGTATGTAACCGATTTGAAACTTTCTGTTTTTCAGGAAATTTACTTTGGATAATTGCTTATGCTTATTTCACCCTAATGGTTTATATTGGTGCAAAAGATGATGGGAATAAGAGGAAAGGATGACAATGAGACACATCTGCAACAAGACAGCGACAAGATGCATGATTGTGACGAAACCTGGACTGAAATTGAAAAAGCTATTGAAAAGGTTGTTAGTTTTATGGAAAGAAAGACACCATTCAGCTATGACGATTGCAATAACGTGTCTTCCGTTTAAAAAATTTCAAGAACAAAAGCAAAACGAAATGTGGAAAAAGTTGAGAATGACATTAGAAGAGAAAGAATCATCATGCAAACAGCGATTAAAAAATCCTCGTTACATTATTTGTTTTGCCTACGTGGCATACTTAATTTAATGAATTTTCATTAACATTAAATAATTTATTTCTTTTTCCTTAAAATAAATTCCATTATATTTCACGCACTATTAGTTTATTTTGTTTACTATAAAACATTGAAAATAAATGTTAAACCTGATTTCAGTTCTTTTATTTTAATCTAAATATAACCCCATATATCCGGACTTTGTAACCAATTCCTCATATCCGGAAGGCCTTCTTAGTCCGGTTGTCAGGGATCCTACTGTAGTATATTTTTTTAATAAATCGCTTCATTGCAAGCAAGGCGATGATGCCATTGTCAGTAAAAGTGAATGAGAATACTTTATTGAAAAGAAAGATGAATAAAAGAACAGATTTCACGAGGACAGAAGATGGCGGTTGGCATTGCATGCAGATCATTGAAGAGCGTAGGTGGTAGGGGGATAGAAACCGGAAGAGATTTCCAAAGGCATGAAGTGCGAGGAAAAAAACTATTACAAAAGAACTTACTGTTACAGCTAGCTATTTCAACTGTAAAACTTTGAGACCTAGCTGCCAATCTAGTAATGCGCTTAAATTCATACAGTCAAAGTACCAAAGTACTAAGGCAGGATGTGACACAAGTTCGTTTTTACGTGTGGAGCCAATACAGGTATGTGTGTATATGGGCGAAGAAAAAAAAACAAATACCAACTTCATGCGACCACTGTCACGCTGGCGTCGATATTAGACCGATACCACTTCTCTTAGTGAAATAAAGAGGGTGCTGCCGGAAGGTTGGAATCCCCGGAACCGGATGCGTCATCACACCTAAAATGGGGAGAACATTTTACTTGACTTCCGGCCAAAGGCGAACTCCTATGCCAGAAACAAGTTAAGTATAAGGAGGAAGGAGGAGAAATCTCAGGTATTTAATCGGATCACCCCTACTAAAGTGACTCTTGTTACTGGAACAACAACAAAAATCTTATTACTAGTAATTGGAGTTGTGGTTGCGTGACGTATAAAGCCGCACTTTACATTATAAAATTGATTATAAGGCATGGGGAATACAATACGAGAATCTGATTGAGTATTTATCGCCGCGGGTGGCAGGCTAATATTTAGATAATCTTGTCTAAAGCCGATTTGGGAAATTAGCTTTAAGCGTGTTGGTGACTTCCGGGTGATGTTCGAAGGAAACAATCATCTCTCGTCAACTCCCATGATTCTATACAGCGATGATTGGAGATCTGCTCGCCAAAGAACTGGAAAATTTATCCACACGAATATTCAAAGTACATACCGAACAGCTTCCCGCCATTCTGTGAGTGAGTGAGTGAGTGAATGAGTGAGAGAGTGAGATAGATATGAAAATACTATGAGATAGATACCCACAGTGTTTTCATATCTATCTATCTATCTATCTATCTATCTATCTATCTATCTATCTATCTATCTATCCCATAGTGTTTTCATATCTATCTATCTATCTATCTATCTATCTATCTATCTATCTATCTATCTATCTATCCCAGTCAGTTGGTATCTATCATTCCCAGCCTGTTCGTATCTATCTATCTATCTATCTATCTATCTATCTATCTATCTATCTATCTATCAGATGTTTCCCCGATCACTACATTCTTCACCTGTTCAAGTCTAAAATCAACGATTATCTTCCCCTCCTATAAACTCTGCTCTAACGTAACCCTCTACCTCGAGTTTCTCCCAGGCCTTGTATAAGGGGAAACTTACTGTAAAAATAAAAGATATGAACAGACTAACATAGATAGATAGATAGATAGATAGATAGATAGATAGATGTAACGGTTTGAGATAGATAAATAGATAGATGTAACGGTCTGAGATAGATAGATAGATAGATAGATAGATAGATAGATAGATAGATAGATAGATAGATGTGACGGTCTGAGATAGATAGATAGATAGATAGATAGATAGATAGATAGATAGATGTGACGGTCTGAGATAGATAGATAGATAGATAGATAGATGTGACGGTCTGAGAGTGATAGATAGATAGATATGAAGACACTGTGGGATAGATAGACAGACAGATAGATAGATAGATAGATAGAGAGAGAGAGAGAGAGAGAGAGAGAGAGAGAGAGAGAGAGAGAGAGATCTTATTAATCCGATGTATGAAACGTGAACGTCTTCAAGTGGATTTGTTTAGGGAGCACAAGTATATTCTTTTTTTTTTCCCTGATACACTTTGTATAAAATAATAATATAAATAAATCGTTTTGACACAAATATGGTAGATATTCGATACATGAAATGTATCTTGGGACTGTTGGGATTCGGGACTGCCCAGGTTTCTGTTGCTATTCGTTAAAAAAAGCAGGGCTGATCCGGTTAAATACCTACGCTCTCCTCCTTGGTATTTCGACTTATACTTAACTTTTTTTCTGCCACAGGAGTTCGCTTTTGACTGGAAGGGGATTAAACTATTCTCCCCATTTCAGATGGGAGAAGGGGTCCTGTCTCGGGTATTCCAACCCTCCGGCAGCACCTTTTTTATTTTCTTAAGGAAAACTAGAAGCAGAATGGCGAATTTCCTTCGCGTGTTTTAAAGGATTTACGGCAGCGAATGTTGGACGATTTCCTCAAAGATGAAGAAAAGACTCGAGGCGACAGAGATGTGGTTCTACAGAAGGATGTTAAGGATATTATGGACCGAGCATCTGAGCAACGATGAGATCTTAGAGTGGTTGCCAACAAGGAGGAGGCGTATACTTAATATCAGGAAGAGGCAGCTGAAGTTTCTGGGACACATAATAAGGAAGAAAGGCCTGGAGAATCTAATACTCACGGGTCGAATAGAGGGAAAGAGAGACAAGGGAAAACAACGCGTGACATACCTGGCGGTCTTAAGCAAGTGGATGACAGAACGTGTTCTGGGGGAGGAAGCAGATGGAAGGAACTTGTTGAGTGCTGCTAGGGATAGAGGGAGGTGGAGAGCCATGATCGCCTACGTCCTGAAAGGACATGGTACTTAAAAAGAAAAAACACAAGGAAAATTTTTTTTAAACAACTCTTGTATTCTACTCTCAGTTGGTAAAGCAGAATTAATTTCCGTTGAGGTATACACTGAGGTGTTACATTTTGTGGCTAGCTTTATGTAAATGAGAGAATCTGGCGCCATATCCACTGATAGGTGAAAATGGGATAAATGTCCTCTCCGAGGATAGCAGTTTTTACTTGGGCTCGTCTGCAAATCTCCGGAAATAGTCGTCGCAAACCCAAATTGAAAGTTAACGACATTTCTCCGTAAGTATGGGTTTTAGATCCATTGATTAAAAAATAAATTCACACTAGCACGCGAAAATCTTTTTCGCGTATGTGCTTGTGTAATGAAGAAAGTTATTATTTTCTAAATGGTCCAAAAATATCACGTGGTAGGTCTACAACTACGTCCGCCAAGTATTTTGGCGGTATTTGCCCTTGTAATTATTGTTTATCAAACAAACCGTCTGATGGGATTTTATTGGTTGAAAAATATATATATGTTTTGATTTCTGTTTATATTTCTGAGATGAGGTATTGTAATTATTTATATTGTTCGGACTGTTGTTCTCATCTTTACTGTCATATTAACGACGTTTCGGACGTTGTACGCTCCGGCCATCTTCAGGATCTGTCTATATTCCTGAAATGAAGTCTTCTAACTATTAACATTGTTCGGACTGTTGTCCTCAACTTTACTGTCACGTTCAAGACGTTTCGACAGTTGTGTGCTCCGGTCATCTTCAGGATCTGTCTATATTCCTGAAATGAAGTATTTTAACTATTTACATTGTATATATCTGTTTATATTTCTGAGAGGAGGTATTTTAACTATTTACATTGTTCGGACTGTTGTCCTCATCTTTACTGTCATATTAACGACGTTTCGGACGTTGTACGCTCCGGCCATCTTCAGGATCTGTCTATATTCCTGAGATGAAGTGTTCTAACTATTAACATTGTTCGCACTGTTGTCCTCATCTTTACTGTCACATTCACGACGTTTCGACCGTTTTATGCTCCGGCCATCTTCAGGATCTGTTTATATTTCTGAAATGAAGTATTTTAACTATTTACATTGTATATATCTGTTTATATTTCTGAGAGGAGGTATTTTAACTATTTATATTGTTCGGACTGCTGTCCTCATCTTTAAGGTCATATTAACGACGTTTCGGCCGTTGTACGTTCAGACCTTCTTCAGGCGATTGGATTTAATTTCTATAAAACTTACTAAAAGCAATCTTAGGGTAACTTTGTAAAATCTTTTGTTCACTTATCTCCCTTTTTCTTACCGTGGACAAACGTTTCTACCCAATCATGGCTACTTTAGTACTTCTGTTGGATATCACCCCGACACTGTTTACGTGAACATTTTTTAATCATTTCACCCCAAGTAAGGAAACGGGGGTTACTGAGTGTGAAAGAAACAGAGAGGACAAAAAAAAAAAAACAAAAAACAAAAAACAAAAAACAGGAATTAAGGAGATAGAAGATGACGATTGACATTGCATTTAAATTTTTGAGGATCGTAGTTGGCAGGAAAGCAGGTAGCGGGAAGAGAGCTCTTTAAGCGATTAGTGCGAGAGAAGAAACCGTTACAGTTACAACTAGAAATTACAACAGTGAAATTCTGAGACCTAGTCGCCAATCTAGTACTGCGCTTAAATTTGTGAAGTGAAGGTACCAACGAGGAAAACTCACCAGAACAATTCCCGTGGAAATACTTATAGAAAAGGCAAAAGGAAGGCTACGTTACGGCGGTGGATTAAGTGACGGAAGCCAAGATGCCAGGTCAGGACCGATAACATTGCCGATTCTTCTTTGGATTTTGTCAAGAATCAATCGTAAAAAATAGGTAAATATTTTTGGAACAATTTTTACAGATTAGTGTTCCTAAATCGTAACTGGTGCGTAACTGAATGAGAAAATGGAAAAAAAAAATCCTGTGTGTCGTGTTTCATCTTTCGAAAAGACTTCTTCAGTGTATATTTTTATAGAAGTAAACATTGTATATCTATCTATCTATCTATCTATCTATCTATCTATCTATCTATCTATGTCTCTCTCTGTCTCTGTCTCTCTCTCTCTCTCTCTCTATATATATATATATATATATATATATACAGCGTGTAACAGCATAATTGTCCATCCCACAAAACATTTAATATCTAAAAAAAAAATAGCACTAAACTAATTGAGTTTTTTTTTTCCAGGTTTTCAGATAAGACGTTTAACTATCTGTTGAAGCTTAAATAAGCATGGAATAATACAACACAAAATGTACGTTAACAAAATGTATTGAAACAAAGAATAGGTACACAATATTTACAGTTAGTTTGGTATATTCTTGGGAAGACTGTTCCTGCATAATGGGTTGACTAAATCGCAGTCGGGCAGAGTCTCTGGATTCAATTTCTTAATCTCTACTATCTTCCCCGTCTTCCGGTACCAACCCATATTTATATGGTCGGTAGTCCGCTTATGTAAATTAGGTGTATCATACACAACACTATCTTGACACCATTTGTCGTAAGAATCATTGAAAAACGCTTTCAATTATTCAGCTAGAAAGAGAATAGGTTAAAATCGTTTTGTACCAGAACGACTGTTTTCTCAAATGAGAAATGGTGAGAGGAAAAAGATCATTCTGGCCTTCAGTAATGGTACCAACATTCATACTCTGGATTCAAAGTACATCTTCAAAGTATATTCAAGAACCATGAAGAGAACGGTGAATAAGTTTTAAAATGTGGGAAAAGTAGAGAGGAAAACTGGATCAGGAGGCCACAACAGGAAGAGGGATCATCATTTCAGCTTAGAGCTAAAGAGATCAATGAGAAAAGATCCAACTCAATCCATAAGACGTTTGGTACGTGAGAGAGGAGTTTCAGCTATGACAGTCCAAAGAGCTGTGAAAAAAAAGACTTGAAAATGGAATCGTACGTGAAACGTGTGAGGCACTTTGTTACTCCAGGACAGAAAGTTACAAGATTAGAGAGGGCGAATATCATCTTGAATAAGTTGGAAAATGACCTTGGAATAATATATATATATATATATATATATATATATATATATATATATATATATATATTTGAACTTCCGATCCTTAGCTATGATTAATTAATGATGAACATGTCATTTTCTCTTATGATCGATTTCATCACGATACTTCTGTTAAGCTTGGAGAGTAATTATACATTCTTATTGCTCAAAGTAGAGTCCAATAGTGTTATAAAATCGTCGGAGAATTCCAGTAAGATATCTTTAATCATTTCTAAGATACAACGGTTCAAAGCTTAATCTAATAAATGGATAACTTTGCTTTTATACGTTTTGGACATTTTTATTGTTACACCTGGTATATGAGTGTGTGTGTATGTGTGTGTGTGTGTGTGTGTGTTTGCGTGTGTATGTATGTGTGTGTGTGTCTGCGCGAGTGTGCGTGTGTGTGTGTGTGTTTTCGTGCGTGTGCGTGCGTGTGTATAGAAGTAGGGGAAAATGAAATGTTGTTTATGATTATTCATTGAAAGAAACGCTGAAGATAAAAGGACTTAATTTTAAATTCCTTGCATCCGATGGTGTCTAGTTGCACAACCTCGCAGACTCCTCATTCGGTTCCCTAGCGTTTTCTTGCTTTTATCGCTGTTGTTTTTAAGTATCTAAATATTTAAAGAGTTCTAACTATATATTTGAAATCCTGAAATCACACACACACACGCGAACATGTACCGTGTTTACACATCAGTGAATACTGGAATGAACATGCGAGTAATGAGGAAGTTTTAAGGAAAATGGGGGGAAAAAAACAAACACCAAATTGGTTTTCCAATTGTTGTCACTTTAGCCTTATCTAACACATTTTCCTCTCTGCAGTTTACTTGCATTGGACATCTGATCACACACACACACACACACACACACACTGAAATGGACATTTTATTTTTATACATTCTTTTCATTTCCTATGAAAATTTCTCGGACATTCAGGCCGATAAATTTTGTTTAATACTGTTTATTATAAACAGAGCACTTACTTAAATATTTGTATCTATAAAAAGTGTATAAACATAAAAATGTCTTAAAAAAACACACACACACACACACACACACACACACATATATATATATATATATATATATATATATATATATATATATATATATATATATATAAAGGGTGTTCAATAACTTAGACCGATTTTAAATGTGAATTAAGTTTAAGCGTCTAATGATATTTTTTTTTCTTTCACATTTGGCGGATATTTGGGCGATATTATTTTTCACACATAACTGCCATGACTTAAATAACACGATCCAATAGAGAAATAAATAAACTTTCACCGATAACACTGATTTACTTACTACTGACTTTGACCCGTCTTAATGAAACACCCTTATATATAATCCGTCTTAATGAAACACCATATATATACATATATATATATATATATATGCTTTAGGTAGGGTAATGTCCGATTCCACCTCATGAACGTCAAAAAGAAAGATCTGGGAAAGGCATACGTCCTACAAAGGCCTTTCACAGGTACATAAAGATAAAATTTGTCTATAAAAAGTGATTTGCCCTAACTCCTGATTTCCAAAATTTCTTTCAAAGTAGACTATTTCGGGATGTATAATTACCAACATAACGTACTGCTCACAAAGTGTAGCGTCAGAAGCCTGTATTACATTCGTTTCGTGACAGCTGTTCCAACTGAGTAACAAGTGACGCATTTATTTAATACGTTTTAAACTGTATGTCAGAATCTTTTTTTTTATATTACATTATATTATATTACATTATATTATAAACAGATGCACATAAAGGGGTTACAGAGAGAACTGAAATGTTACACTAACCTCTAATATGAAGTCTTCTTTAAGAGGTCCTTCGGCCATTATAGTCTCCATCTGTTGGCGACCATGGCCCTGCACCCGCTTATACTCGAACTTCTGATTGCCGAGCACGTGAGTCCCCGCATTACTCAGATGCCACTTTCCATTCAGGTAAATTGTTTTCTGGACATTGCGGAGAGCCAAGTAGTTGAACGACGGAGATTTCTCGCGGATGTATAATGAGCGAGCGCCTTTCGGGAAGACAGCGATTTCGGCGTATGCTGCGAAGAGAAAAGAGAAGAGAAATGGCTATGAATAATAATAATAATAATAATAATAATAATAATAATGCAAGAAGCTGTAAACTTGTCGAGTTCCCTAACAAAACAGTAAGTCACAAATGGTAATTATGATAAAAAAAATTCTCTCTTACAAAATGAAATGAGAATCGAAAATACAAACTTGCCATCATCACAAAAGCACACAAGAAAATTACTTATGACTGTGATCTCCAAAGTTAGCAATGAATTGTTCAAAAGTAAATTTTTGCTAAGGAAAAGTGAATTTTTCAAACTAGAATTTTGGTGGGGGCAACACCCTAATGCGTTTTGAAATTATCATAGTATTTAGTGTTGTCGAAGTTATCGCTAACATTTTTGTTGAGATTTACAAACTCTACGTTTCGTTCAATTTCGCATACCAATCAATGAAATTTGTATAAGCTGATTTGTTTGGAAGATTACTTTGACAAAAACTCTACTTCACAGTTTAATAACTCCGTTAATTTAATTTAATTTTATAGGACTTCATGGCCTTTCAATACTTGCGGTATTTTTTTTTGAGGGGTGGGGGTAATTTTATTTTAAATAAACTGGTTTGATTTGTGTCTGTTGATAGGAAAAGCGCTTATTAAGATTTTAACGACGCTGAACTTTGGACTATAGTCCAGTTCACTATTTGTCTTCCAGTCTGGTAACCCAGCTGGAACCAAAGTAGGAATCTCAGTTCTCGAATACTAGTTTTTAAAGTAGACAGAATCTCGAAAGAGTCACGGCTCAGTTTTCCAAATCTTATTCTTTGCACCATTCCTCACACACCTGAATTTGGCTTCGTGTCGTTTTAAGCTAAATCTATAAAATATCAACAGCAGTCCGTGTTTCATCCCTAGCAAGGAAGCAGAATTTTGAAGAGGAATACCTATAGTAAAAAAAAAAAAAAAAATAAAATGTTGCAATACAATCTTTCTACCTTCTCCCACAGTCTCTGTCAAATTCAGCTTAGAAGAAATATTTATTCGCTTGGTTGCGAATGAAGCAGCATAAGTAGCCAATGTTACGGCCAAAAACAAAACTATGATTTCGAATACTGATTTTCAATGTAAGCAGGCAGTCTAACATCAGTTTCAAGCCTGGCGCTGCACAATCTTCTTTGATACAGTTCTGGTTCTAAACTAACTTTATGTAAATCTATGCACACGCACGATACATTGTGCGTCAACACAAATGATTGTTTGATCGCATCTAAGCTAAAATCAGTGCTAAGCCAAAAGTCAATCTTGTGCAATATTGATTATTGTAAAGATTGAGAATAGTTTGACTGCTATGAGATTCGGCATTTAAAACATGATCATCTTGGCGTAAACATTACTTGGACAAAGTCCGCACATTCTGAAAGATTATATAGCAGGAATCTGCTGCTTTTGAAACGGACAGCTGATCGTTAAATATTCAAAAGTTCGCGATTAAGCTGAACACAGATTGTAAAAAGAAGAAATTTTACAAAAAAAAAAACCCATCAAAATAATACTTTTTTAACAAAAAGGGTCTCATATAAATCTGCACTGGACGACTGGTTTCGAAAAGAGAAATGGAATATTAAAGCCTCATGTGTGTTTATGGACACATCAAAAGATAAGTACGAAAGACTAAACTTGTTCAAAAAGCAGAAATAAAAAGACAAGTGCAAAATTAGATTGATTTGTTTATAATAAGATAATTACTTGAAATATAATCCACACGAAATCCTTGCTGATAACAATTGTGTTTCAGTTCCCCTGAGACCACGAAGTACACTCATATATATATATATATCTCGATGGCTTAACAGTTATTTATTAAAGCCTGATGAGATGCGTTGATTCGCATCGCAACATGACTGCAATTGTGTAGCGTTTTTGGACATCTTTTGGTGTAATATCTAAATTAATATATATATATATATATATATATATATATATATATATATATATATATATATATATATATATATAATAATAATAAAAAAGGCTTAAACACTAATATTCCAGGGTTATAATTTATTACATTGGAATCGTAATTACTATCCAATTCATATGATTAATACAAATATAAAATTTGTCACTTAGCTGATTGATGCTATATACAGCCCCTCTACTCCATAATTTCGTAGAGGAATCTTCGTGTAATTGTTCGGTCCACTCGTCAGTAGATATCAGCAAATGTCAGCCAATTTTTTTGTTTCCGTTATTTTTATATTAAGTTAAAAATATGCACATTTTTATTGGTGTTAGGTTGATTGTTTATCTTTGTGTGTGTGTGTGTGTGTGTGTGTGTAAGCATGTTTCTATGGTTTTTACTGTCACTTTAACTGGAAAAGATATACAAGAAAAAAATTCATGGATTTACCACATTACTAAATTCAAACAAAAAATTCTCACTTGAAATATTTAAAATTGAACTCTAGCTTTGCGACATTGCACGTTCCAAAATTATGTAACCGTCAATAAATAACACATTCTTAAAAAAAACATATTTTGGTCTGCAGTACATTTATTTCGTCTTGAAGTTTATTTGTAAATGGAAAAATTACGGCCTGAGGATGAAAATGTGAATTTTTCGAAAGTACTCGCTCTACAACACCAGATCCATCTGACAACAATTTTATACACAAGGAACGCGTCATTCAATGAATTGTTACTAAGTTAATGCCTTATTAAGTCTGTAAGCGAAGAGATTTTGCCATTAATTACAGTAATATTACTAATTAATTCTTTGTATGATTACCTCATTATAATATAAAATATATACTGCACAATCTAATATATTTATGATATATATACATACATACATACATACATACATATATATATATATATATATATATATATATATGTAATTGCTGATACCACCCGAAGAGTGGAATGAACGATCAAAAAAAGTTTTGTCTCCAAAGTGATGAATATAATATCAATTAGATGTGACAAATTTTACTTGTATTAATCCTATTATATATATATATATATATATATATATATATATATATATATAAATAAAATGGATTTATTTGAAGCCGACATTTTCATTACTTCAAACGTTTATATATATATATATATATATATATATATATATATATATATATATATATATATAAAATCTAGAGATTCAGACAAACCAAACCTAAGCGGATCGTCAGGGAAAGCTGGTTTGACTAGTTTCTGCTCTACTTTTGTATTGAGCACTTTTTAGTTAGTTGATTACTCGTATCGGTTTTTTTTTTTTTGGGCTTTGGACCTGTATGCTGTATGATTATTTTGACAGACGTTCATGTTCATAGCTCTTTCTTTTTAAAACCTTTTTTCCTTCGAGATTGATTTGACCATTAGCAAATCAAGAAACCGAAAAGATTTTTCGAGACAAGTGTATATATTACCTATATATATATATATATATATATATATATATATATATATATATATATATATATATATATATGCTATATATATGTTTATACATATTTATGTTATATATATATATTTATGTTATATATATATTTTATATATATATATATATATATATATATATATATATATATATATATTGATAGCTTATTCTATTTACTTTTTTTTTTATTGATTGGTTAATTTATTAGCCTTTTGCAAGTTATTTAAAGCCAGAGAATATTCTTAATTTTGGGGAGATAAAAATAATTTACTGGTGCAAGTTCTCCTAATTAACCCATAGCTGGGTTTGGTGAGAAGAGCTCGATGCTTATCTTTCCCAAGATTATTTGCACGTAAGTGAATAAAACAAACACGACTAGAATCAGAACTCGGCTCTCCGTTTTCCATTACACCACTCACACATCCGAGCTTATAGCACCTGGTATTCGTAAGCGGTTATCCATCATTGTTTGGTGATCGTACGAGAACTGATGTTTCAACGTGATACGGTCGTAGGCTGCTGTTTCGTATTGAATGAACATGTAAGCACAGACAAATAGTGATTTTCCAAGCATAGCTTAGATGAGGCACAAGGCCGAAAGTATAGGGTACCCAGTGAGGACCGAACTCACTACTCAGGCGTAATTGTTCTAGCGACACAAATTTGCTAACAATTACACCGCCTCGAGGTGCCCCAGTAAGTACAGACAAATATATCCATTGATTATATGCGTCTGTATATGCAAAATTATGAGGGGGTGTACTGAAAAGATTTTCGCCCAGCTAAGTTAATAAATTCTGATAATTAG
Source organism: Acanthosepion pharaonis (assembly GCA_903632075.3). Lineage (NCBI taxonomy): Eukaryota > Metazoa > Mollusca > Cephalopoda > Sepiida > Sepiidae > Acanthosepion > Acanthosepion pharaonis. Next base: position 6,161,642 of record CAHIKZ030000302.1, read on the forward strand.
TCATTTGGTTAGCTTTTTGAAAGTGGGTTGGACTGAGTAATTTCCATCCCACTATATATATATATATATATATATATATATATATATATATATATATATATATATATATATATAGCTGTATATTTAGGCAGCAATCCTTCCTTTATGCATGTTTATTTAAAAACAACAGACAAGGTACTACGGTTAAGCTTTTTTATTTAATTTTTCTTGTGTTCGAACAAGAGCTTTCTTTTCTGGACAAAGGGTGTGTAAGAACTGTCCAAATGTTTTATATTTCCGAGCGCTTTCGGCTATACCTTTAGCCATTATCAAAGATGATTCAATTTTCAGCTTAATTGAGTGTGTGCGTTCTGTGTATGTTTTAGTGTGTGGTAGCAATGTTTTTAATTTCCGAATACGCTTAGCACATTGTGGCTTTGTTCGTAGTTAATATTGTTAAGAGTTGGCTTTTTCTTTTTTATTTAAAGCTTCCATTATTTCCATATATATATATATATATATATATATATATATATATATATATATATATATATATATATATATATATATATATATATATATATATATATATATATATACGTATATATATATATATATATATATATATATATATATATATATATATATATATATATATATATATATATATATATATATACACATATATATACGTATATATATATATACATATATATATATATATATATATACATATATATATACATATATATATATACATATATATATATATATATATATATATATATATATATATATATATATATATATATATATATATATATACATATATATATATATATATATATATATATATACATATATATATATATACATATATATATATATATATATATATATATATATATATATATATATATATATATATATATATATATATATATACATATATATATATATATATATATATATATATATATATATATATATATATATATATATATATATATATATATATATATATATATATATATATATATAAATCATACAGTCCGTCTGAAGTGATTATGCAAACCACATAAACTTAAATAATTTGCTTTTAAACAATTTTTATCAAAATTGTTGTCAAAACAAAGCTTGAGTTAATTTTTTAGGTACTTTCAACAAGTAAATTCGTGTTACTGAGGTTCATGTGAATAATGGGTATGTGTGTATAGGGAACACATGCGTGTCTCTGTGTGTGTGTGGGCGTGCATGCATGTGTGTGTGTGTGTCTGTGTATGAAAAGTTTTAACTTGCAAAAATGCATATAAGTATTTTAACTTTTCTTCGAAATTCAATACGTCAAAGAAAATTGAAACAATGCGTAATTTTATATTTTTGCTTCTTGTTTAAATGCAGCTGCTGGGGGCATTTTCTTTTTCCTATTTTAGCCAACCTTTGTGAGACGTTCACAAGTTCCCTGCGCCAGGAGCCAAACAAGAATATTCACCGCATTGAATCATGGGAAACAAAAAGCAAATATAACAAATTCAAGGAAATGCGACCAAAATATGTAGACAATTTTATTTTCGGTAAAGACATTAAGCAAAAGCAAAAACCTTGAAAAATTAAATTTTGATAAATTTAATTTTGATGAATTTAATATTGATAAACCGATCACCTGGTATTCGAAATACCATTAAGTGAAGAAGCGGTAAACTTTTATTTTATACGGATAAAATTTTTAAACGTTTCTATGTCTGCCTGACTGATGATATGAATTGAACTTTTCTCGTTTGTTGTGATTAATATGAAAATCTTGAAATAAAACAGTGACGGATCTTCTTGCAATTTTCTTTTAGAGTTCTATGTTGACACTCAAAGAATACTCTGCAAATATGCCTTAGACCAGGGTTTGGCAACATCCGGCCTCCGGACCACATTTGGCCCGCGAAGGTTTTTGTTCGACCCGCCATTTTAATCGTAGTAATGAATTTTCAGCTTTTGTTGATTGTGTTAGTTGTTATCCTGTTATTCCTGCAGTAAAATAAGGAAACTTGTTTAAATAATATAACATTAACTTCCAGGCCAAGTCAATCTTCTGGACGGAACGGTCAGAGGTCGAGACAATTTATTATAGTACATTTGATATAGCCTTCCTTAACGAGACACTGCATAGCTAACTGGCCAACTCTCTCCAAAGAATTGCCGATCCCAGCTTTAAACTTTCGTACTTCTCCAAAATTAAAGACATATTTGCTGTAATTATTACTGCACTCTCAATTCAGTCCCAGTATACCCCGACTATTACGAATTAATTCTACGCTACTTCGCTTTTAAGAAAGACCTATACAGGTTTACATCCGTTATTCGAAATGACGTAAAACGAAGAAGGAACTATCATTAATTTACATTAGAAAATATTTTGACCGTCCCCAGATATAAAATTCAAATTATTCTATAGTGATTTTCTAAGCGTAGTTTACATGTGATACAAGGCCGAACGTATGAGCCACCCAGTGACTCCATTTACTCAAGCTCTCTAGGTAGGTTATGCGTTGTTTTTCTCTGTCCCTCTTGCCTTCAATCTCCTAAACCTTGCTCCGCCATCCATTTACTCAAGCTTGCTAGGTAGGTTATGCGTCGTTTTCCCCTGTCGCTCTTTCCTGTTAAGTCGTCATCTATCTAGCGAGACAAGCTCGTTTACCATTAAACCACGTCGAAGTTCCCAAATTAACATTATTCTATGTTTTCTCTGGTAATGCCGAATTTTGTGTTTTTTTGTTGCTGATGCGGGGTACTTGAAATAAAACAGCGGAATTTTTCCTGTTTACAGTTTTTTGTAGGTACCCAGGAATCACCCTGAAAACTTCAGACCTCCGTGACTTCAAATTAAAATCCTATTTTTCGGTAACTATTCCAGCGCTGTCAATCATAGAATAAAATCTCATGCAAGGTTATTTTTTCTTTTGCGTCTGTAATGTCCCAGATTTTTCCCATGAAAATAAATTGTTTCTTTGTTTTATGCCATTTGGGTTCCTAAATGGCTTCGTAGGAATGTTCTATTTTTAGACAGCAGTGGGGGGAACTTTTATTCAGCTATAATATTGACAATAACTATTATATATCTTTATCAATAGTCTTTTGTTAGATATTTACTGAGCGAGACCAGATTTAATACAAAGCAGCATTCATCGTACACCAAATAGGGAAAAAATTCGCAAACAAAACCCTAACCCTAACCCTTTACTCAATGAATACTATTTTTCTTTATAACTATTTCACCCGTCCAAAATGGCAACATATTTTGCTAAATCCTTTAAATAGAAAGTTTTCGCATATGAGTCGATTTGTTTTCGAATTATTATATAAATATGTAGTAAGTCTGAGGGGATCACTTTTATTACTTAATAACAATAGAAAAGCGACCCTCATTTTATATCCGGTAGAATCTTTTTTTCATTGAAACCAAGTAGCGTTTCTGATAAGCTTTTTGTCTTTCCATGCGATCAAAACAGAATAGTCCACTATTCATGAGGTATTAGCAAGAGGTATTATATATAATATATAAATGTATTTCCCCCACCCACTTCTTTTGTTCTCACAGCATCTACGCCCTGCCAATATATAATAAATAATGGACTATTCCATTTTGATTGCGCGGGAAGCCAAAAGACTTATCAGAGACGCTACTTGGTTTCAGTGAAAAAAGAAAAAAAGTCAGGACTGTTTAACGAACCTTGCTAATATCTCATGAGTAATGGCCTATTCTGTTTTGATCGCATGGAAAGACAAAAAGCTTACCAGAGACGCTACTTGGTTTCAGTGAAAAAAGACAGAAAGAAAGATAGAAGTGTTTAACGCCTCCTGCTAATACCTCATGAATAATGGACTATTCCATTTTGATTGCGTAGAAAGACAAAGGATTTATCATAGACGCTACTTGGTTTTAGTCAAAAAAGAAAGCAAGATAGAAGTGCTTAACATCTCCTATTGATACCTCATAAATAATAATCTATTCCGTTTTGATCGCGTGAGAAGGCAAAGACTTATCAATGATGCTAGTTGGTGTCAGTGAGAAAATGAAAGGAATGTCATTTTCAGTGAAATAGAAAAAGTTGTCAATTACAAATATTTTCATTTGTATCCCCTTACTTCTTAAAATAAGGACGAGCATTCATATTTACGATCCTTATAGCAATATTTAGTTAAAGTTGTTAAGCTCAAATATTTAACGATGCAATAGGGAAATTTCTACTGATATTTTATTGTCGTAAAACTCGCCATGAGCTTAGTGAATTATTAAATGAAGAATTAAGATTCATCAGAAATTTAAAATAGGAAAACCGCGAAATTTTCACGAGTTAAACTAGTCTTATATTAATACTGGTAACTAGAATCTTATATCAATACTGTAAACTCATAAGGCATCTAATCGTCCTCTCTATATGTTAACTAGACTTGTATTTTTTAATCATTTTACCTCAATCAAGGCAATAAAGCCATTAAGACACAAGGGTAAACTAAGTGTGACAAAATATGAGAAAAACACTATTAAGGAGAGAGAACAATAAAAGAACAAGAATTAAGAAGACAGAAGATAAGTATTGACATTGCATTTAAATTTTTGAAGATCAGAATTGACTGGAAAGCAAGAAACCTATAAGAGGTCCACAATCGAGAAGTGCGAGAGAAGAAACTGTTAGTGTAGAACTTACGGTTACATCTAGCCATTTCAACTGTAAAATGAAGTGACCTTGTCACCAATCTAGTACTGTGGTTAAATACATCAAGTCAAGGTATCAAAGAGAAAGTAAATTTTTATTTTGAAAAATACAAAAATGTGACACAAGGCCAAAAGTGGGGAATAGAGGAAGGCTGGTCTTCCAACTGTCTTATCCTAAACTTAGCTGACTCAAACATACCACAGTATTCCTTACATCAAAGCCACACATTTACTCACTGTTCTTACTACAGTCACCATAATACCTCGAGTCTCAAAGAGGAAAGTTTGTCAGAACAATTACCATGAAGATATTTATAGAAAAGGCACTAGGAAAATAGATTAGTGCAGTCAGAAAGTGACTGAAGTAGAAATGCCAGGTCAGGACCAGTAAGAGTGAAGATTTTTTTTTGGATTTTATCTAGAATTTCTAAATACATAGCAGAAGCACCAGACCAGATGTGACAGTAATATTCAATGCCTGGACGAATGGTAAACTTATAAATGTGTAAGATAGATTCTGTCGAGAAAAATTGTATAGTTGTGAACAAACTAATACAAATTAATACGATTTTCTTAATATTTCTAGTCTGTGACGTATAAATTTCTCTCCTGTGCCGTGTGACGACTGACTTATTAGTAGTCGTTCGACTCTATGCAAAATGCCCATGTCACTACCTCTCTCGAAAACGAAGAGGTTTTATACCCTTCGTTGATCTGTGACGAATTATAGTACGAGATCTCAGCTCTCTCTCTTAAGGTGTGTACTTGGTTCTATTTGTTGAGGATCTAATTTATCTTTCCATCAATGCAAAGATACTTTGCATTCTACCAGAATGTGGAATAGTTTTATAACTCAACATTAATCTCGGTAGGTAACTAAATGCCTTCAATCCTATTTTCATCGTTTGAGCCATTCTTTTTGCAATTCCATTCGATTGCGGGTGGTATTAAAACATTTCCGTTGCATATAAGACCTTCTCTATAGTTAACCTGTGCTACATCGCTTTATAGGGTCTCTTTGCCCTAGAACAATTGGTTTCTTTTTATTCTGTCTGCAATCTTCCTTAATACCGGATCCTGTAAGATTTCAATTGCAAGACGATTTAAGGGTAATACATCTGTTTCAATCCAGTGCAATATTTTATCTTTTGAATTCTCTCATTTTTTTCTAATGGGTCATCGTTAAACTTTAGTCTTAATAGAGCATCTACATGTAGAATAGTGTTTCCTTTCGCATATTTGATGTTGAAATAAAAGGCCATGAACTTAATGGCCCATCTTAAATGTCTAGAAAAATTTAACTGTTATAAATAATCAAGAGTGATCTCCCCTTGTTTTGTTACTCTCCTCTTTTAGAGTGCTATTTCTTTTTACTGGGATTATAAAAGGACACTATACACGAATCTTGTATTTTCAGTTGAATAAAGCTTTCTTAAAGACTACACATGCGTACTTTTGCCATTGCAACTATTACGACATTTATTATTATCATTACTATTATTGCATTCTGTTTCATTACTTCTTGCTGTCATCAGTATCTGACTTGTAACTTATACATATACATATATATATATATATATATATATACACACATATACAAGTACTCATACATGTACATACACATATATACAAATTATATATTATTATCATCATAACTATTGTTATGAATAATCAAGAGTGATCTCCCCTTGTTTTGTTATTCTCCTCTTTGAGAGAGCTATTTCTATTTACTGGGACGATAAAAGGACACTACACGCTAACCTTGTATTCTCAGTTGAATACAGCTTTCTTAAAGACTACACATGCATACTTTTGTCATTGCAACTATTACCACAATTATTATTATCATTACTATTATTATTGCATTCTGCTTCATTCGTACTTTTGTCATTATGGTAACTTTAGGTAACTCTTTCAAGGGATGAAAAATAAACTATAAAGGTTTAAGCAGACATTTCATGTAATAAAAATTGTCGAGCTCTATCCTCCATACGATAGCTAACGCTTCTTTTTCAATATTTGAATAGTTAGCCTTGACTGACGTTAACTTTCTAGAAAGGTACATTAGTATGACCTTCTTGAGACAAAATCGCTGATACGGCACGCCCACTTGCGTTTGGAGTTAAAAATCACATTTTTAGGGTAAAAAATTTTACAACATTTTTTTAAAATAAAAAGCCTGCTTTAAAAAAAATTATTCTTTCTTTAAATGTTCAAATGCTGTATTCTGCCATTGAGTCTATTTCAATTCGTTGTTCTATTTTCGTAATTCCGCAAAGAGTTCTATCAATTCACTATACATTGGCAAATATCTGCTATAAAAATTGTCTAACCATAAAAAATATTCCAATTCTTTTTGTGTAGGTGTTTTTGTAGAACTCGCTATGAACTTATTTAACCATCGACTGAAGAATTAAGATTCATCAAAAAATGAAAATAGGAAAACCGTGAAATTTTCCCAGGTCTTTCTAATAAATCATGATATAATTAATGTTTTGTTTTAATGAAAATCGCATTTTCCAAAAAGAAAACGTTATCTTACGACCTAAACTTATTTGAATTGGTTCTTCGTTAAAAAAAATAAATGATAAAATAATTACTTTGTTGTTTTAAAGAAATCAAAATGAGTAATTAAAAAATCCCCCACAAAAAAAAAAAAACGACCAAAAAAACAAAGACAAAACAAAAACAAAGCCCCAATATCCATAGAAACAAATTGACTACTTACAGTGCGACTTTGGTTGTCCGAAGAAATCACCGGAGACTATTGAACAACTAGAGTTATCTCCCTTGCATACACCGCAGATGTCTTTTTTAGCGCCCGAATTGACAATATAATCACAACCAATCGGCTGAAAGAAACAAAAATCACTCATTTTATATTATTATTATTTTCTTGGATTTCTATTGTATACACATTTCTTCCGGGTCACAACAGTGACCTAAGGTCAGAAATAGTTTCGTGATATTTTCCATTTGTAAAACAAAAACAAAAACAAAACAAAAACAAAACAAAAACAAAGATCACTCACATTTTACATAGATAAACTCATTGTAATGTTTAAGCTATAGTTGTGAGAATAATTTTTTGTATTTTTTTAAAGCATGGACTACAGGAATCCCTTCAATAAGTCTATCAATCAATCCGGGTGCTCCAAATACTACTGGAATTATTGATGTCCTCGTGTGCCACATTTTTGAGAATTCCACTTCAAGATCTTTGTATTTTGACAGTTTTAAAGATCTTTAAATAATAATAATAATAATAATAATAATAATGATAATTATTATTATTATTATTATTATTATTATTTCCTTTGGTTTCTGGTGTATACTCATTTCTTTCCGGGTCCCGACCAGAGACCTAAGGTCAGAAATGGCATCATAACATTTTCCGATGAGCAGTTTTGAAAAAAAAAATCGCATATATTTTATATGAAGCCCTTCGTAAAGTGTGGGCTGTACTTGTGAGTACAATTTTTTGTATTTCTTTAAGGCATGGGCTACCAGGGATTTCTTCAATAAGACTATTGGAATTTTTTCCAATTAATCTGAGGGCTCCAACTACAACTGAAATTGTTAATGTTCTTCTTATTATTATTCCTGAACGAAGAGAAGTAGATAAATATTGTACAATAATACATGCAATGATTGACTCTTAGAATTGCTAATTAATCCGTATTGCAGACGTCTCTGACCAAACACATTTATCTTTCCCAAACACTCACAGAGATTTATACTGTAATTATGATGAGCGAACTTTAGGTACAATTTTCTGGGCGAGAGATAGATAGATAGATAGATAGATAGATAGAAACAGACGGCGATAGATAGATAGAAAGCGAGAGAGAGAGAGAGAGAGAGAGAGAGAGAGAGAGTGAGAGAGACAGAGTATAATCTGAAGAAAACAACGCCAGTACTCTCAAATTCTCGGTCACAATGACTAGCAAAACCACGATGGACAGGTTCCGAACAATTTCAACGACCCGTAGTATTGTTTTCAGTGACATACCAACAGTTCTGATGCTGGGATAGTCTCTACAGGTCGATATTAGTCATTTCCGAGAGAAACTATGGCGACATTCGAACTCGGATCTCATACTTAGACCATCAACGTTCTAATCGGTCATTCATGTACATTGGTTATGTTAACAAACTAAACATATGAAACTGGATGTAGTCATTTTCTTTTTTCTCGAGAAAACAAAAGTATTAAACACTATTTTTGTAAATAAAGAGACTAATAAATAAATAGTGTTTATCATTTTTGTTGGCAATTCTCAATTTATTAGGCGAGTGCAAATGAAATAAATGGCCGGAAAATTTATTTAAAATTCCTAATTACAGTTAATCATAGTTACGTGTTTATCCTAATGTTTTTGATTTCTTGTTCACAGGTATTCTTTTATGAATTTATGAATAATAAATGTGTTTTCATCTTTATTTATGAATAAAAAAAATGTATTTTCATCTTTATTTATGAATAGAAAATGTTTTCATCTTGATTGTATTTTAATCTTATGAATAAAAATGTGTTTTCATCTTTATTTCTTTACAATGTTGTAAATAATAAATATTGCTTTGTAGTTGCTTTTTAATTACTTTTTTTTTATAAAATTGTAAATATAAAATTATTATTGTAAATAAACTATTTAATAAAACGAATAGTGTTTAACACTTTTGTTTTAATTATCAAGAAAAAAAAAACCTAAATTGAGCTTATTATGCTTAGGTTTCATTAAAATTAAAAAACAAAACAAAAAAACAAAAGAATCTTTTTAAAAAATAACAATTACTGAAAGTGTATACAGTAACAGCGGTATCAAGTGGAAAGGCGTACTTCTGAATAACCTTTTTATACGGGTACGTATGTTAAACTTTGCCCGAATGGCCAACCACAGCGATATTGGGTGGTGAAAAATGTTGTCTCCTCCTACATAGAGTTAGAAGACCACTTCGAGGTTCACAGATACACAGAGACTGGTGTAGAGGATAGACGTACAAACAAGGACCTGGGACCTGCTCCTAGGCCAAAGGAACATCTCCAGACGAAGGGAATCACAGACCTATTCTGATGAAACGGATACTTGTTATCTGTCAACAACCGAATCCTCTGGTAAGTCACGCTACACATTCTATGTAACGAAGGACAATGTCTCTATTAGCTTCTCTAATAATAATAAATATTGCTGGCGTTATAACTTGCGTCTAAGCATTTTTCTTACTCCTATAGCGAGAAACTGTATAAACTCTATAACAAAAAAAGCAGTGATGCTTCTCTGAAATATAAGTAGAAAACAAAATACAACAGGAAAGGTGGTATTTAAATAAGGATGTTTTACGGTTCTAGCACTTACCAGACACTCTCCTTGGATGCATACATCTGTGGTCATATCGTTACAGCGAGTACCGTCCTTGACCATAGGAGCGAGAGCGTAGAAGAAGCTATAACCATCCGGTTGGCAATAAAGTTTGCACTGGTCAGAAGCTGCCAGAAAAGAAAAACGTAAGGTTAGAGACTGTTAGAAACGGACCAGAAAATGTCACAAATTAGTACATATATTTATTCAATTCCTCGATTTTTAAGTTCAAATATTGCCATGTCTAATGCCCATTGAATATAATAAGTATTGTAATATAGGATCAATATGCTATAATATATAAAAAGATTTAATCATACTAAAGGCCTATTTAAGATAGTTCTAAAGTATATACAAAAATAATTAAAAAAAAAAATAAAATTCTAAATTAATATATATTATTATATATATATATATATATATATATATATATATATATGATCATTTCATTGTATCTTAAAATTATATTCTTAACCGGATGTAATGGTAACACGTCTAAAAATGACAGATCATCTAGACAAGGAACCCCCCCACTAAACCTCTAACCTACATTTTTTCCCTTTTCTGCTTTAGCTTTGACTTGTCTTTTGATTGGTCAATCAGGACATACCCATAATATGTTGAAATCTTGTTTCCCCGCTCCTTCCTAAATTTTTAATAAGATATCATTCTGTTTTCAAAAGTAAATCGTTTTCATCAAAAGTTACCAACATCGCTTGATAATGGAACAAATTTAAAGTTCCAAAACAGAAAATATCCGCGCCGCGATGTAATATATATATATATATATATATATATATATATATATATATATATATATATATATATAAATATAGTTTTAAAGTGTGCAATATTTTTCTTAAAGTGCTCAGTATCAGAGATAGAGCGTATGTAAATATAAATATAAAAGTGAACACGGAAGTCAAATGTTTCATGCTAGGTGCAATGAATATTCGCGGCCTGACCATTGTGCCAAGCATGAAACAGCCTGTCACCTCTGAGTGTTGACTTCAATGTTCACTTATATATATATATATATCAAGAACTTTATTGCAAAAAATGCTGGTATGTCTTTTCTACTGACTGGCAGCGTTTTTGCTTTATACTATCTTTGATATCGCTATTGTCTTAGCTTCTGAAAATCATTTTCAGTTGGGCAGTTTTACAGGTTCTTGTTTTAGTGTGATCACTGTTTTTTTAGAATTCATTTTTGCTATTATATTTTCTCTAAAAAACACTACTTTATAAGTGCATACAAAAAAAAAAAAAATCGTGAAGTAGAAACAATCTTTTGCTTATAACCCCTGACGAGTGGACGGACGGATACGTTTACGTAACTCTGGAGTCGGAATGTTGAAGATATCATTAATCATCTGATAAAGCTTTCACTTATGTTAATTATATTGTATTTAGCAGCAATCCTTCATTTATACATGTTTCATTAAAAACGGCAGACAAGGTACTACGATTAGGCTTTTTAATTAATTTTTCTTGTGTTCGAACAAGTCTTTTCTTTTTGGGACACAGAGTGTGTAGAAACTGTAGAAAATGTCTAAATGAACATTTGTACTGTTTCTACACACTGTGTGTCTAAAAAAGAAAACACTTGTTCTAACGCAAGAAAAATTAAATAAAAAGCTTAATCGTAGTACCTTGTCTGTCGTTTTTATATGAAATATATATATATATATATATATATATATATATATATATATATATTGAACAATAAAAAATATTAAAAATTAAAATCTTCAGACACACTGGGTTGTAGATTAATATTCTTTCGTTTTTTTATTATTATTTCATTTAGATTCCTCGACTAGTTTCGGCCAAAATGGCTATCATCGGGAGAAGAAATATTTCTGCTTGCTGGTAGCAGTAAACTACAAAAATGAATGTCTTGCTGGAGAAAATGAACTTTTGTCTGTAGTTTTCATTTGCTTTTATTTTTATTTTTTTATCTTTTTAACATGAATCTTTTAACATTCTTTGTGTTGGTCAAACAGTCTCTTTTAAGTTGTTATTTGAGATAAGAGCTGGATAGATCTATGCTTCTTTGAATTCCCGTGGTCAGTTTGACAGTTTTATTGGTCCTGGAGAGGGAATGCGTCTCTGTTAAGTGTTTGTGTGTGTGTTATTTGGTTCTTAGGGAGGGAGTGAGTATGATGTGTAAGCGTGTGTATTGCTGTAGGTGTGTGTTATCATTTGGCTCATTAGGGAGTGAGTGAGTATGATGTGTTTAAGTGTGTATATTCGTTGGGGTGTGTGTATAAGTGTGAGGCCTCAACAACTCCGAACGCATGTCTGTCTTGAGTGGGTGAGAAATGTGGGTAGGTTTTGATTTGTAAAGTTATATATTAGTACTATCTGTAAAATCTTTCTAATGTTATCTGCTCTGAATATATATATATATATATATATATATATATATATATATATATATATATATATAGATAGATAAAAAGTGATTGGTCTTTGTCAAGGATAGTAATATACGTAGCAGTTTTTTGTTTGCCATCATGATACTCGTAGTTATGGGAAAACAGTTTGCCTTAATCTACAAAGTCTCCCTTTCGAGATTTAACTCTGACAGACGTAGCAGAGAAACTCCACAAAATAGATACAATAATTCTTTAAGGTGGACATTTATCTCATGTGTAATCAACCATCATCAGTGGGTAAGAGAGGCTAGCAATAGAGCGATATTATTCCAGACAATCTCCTTAATTGAAGCCATGGTCGATTTGTCAGAAATATAATACTCTAACTAATTTAGGGGCATATAGTACCTTGAATCCTTGTTTATATAAGCTAGGTCCATTTTTCAGTATTTGTTTTCGATACATATTCTTATATTAATCCGCATATGCAAACAAATACTTACATATTATATTTCGACTATTATGTGTGTGAAAAACAAACATTCATACTACATTATAAAAATTAATAAAAAAATAAATTTAAATATGCATAAGACAACATATATTTATACAATTCCCTACACTATATTAGAATTTTTTTTTTATAAAAATCTCCATGAAAGGTAAAGTAGATAGATGTGTCACATGATAGATAGTAAATAAATAGATGCACGCTGATTTGCTGCCATTATGAATTTTGAAATAAATGACAGAAGCAAAAATGTATAATAAAAATATATAGATATTATTTTGAGAAAGTATACGCCTGTTTTAAGGTATTACTCTAAATTTTCATGCAGTGTATTAACTATGAAGCTCAGTGGAACAATAAACCTTCTTTGACTTCTTTAGTATTAATTATTAACTTTGTATTCTAAGTACATTTTATCAA
>CAHIKZ030000302.1:6180000-6232500 GCA_903632075.3 Acanthosepion pharaonis
GTGTATGTGTGTGTTTGTACTTATATGTGCGTGTTGATTAACCCTCTGTTGACTCCTTGATTTGAGACTTACAGTTTCTTTTTTCATGACAGAAGACCAGCGTTCTCTGTAAAGCAAGAAAGACAATCTAGAAATTGTTATGTCACTACCTACCTGTGTGTTACACATTAAATAGGAAGTCGTCTCTCCATTGCACACTTTAGCACCATAACGGTAGCTAGGTAATAAAAAAAAGAAAGAAAAGGAAATTAATTGAAGTATCAGGATGGTATACAAACAATATCTATTAAAACAGTAAAATTATTATTGGTTATTAGTAAGGTAGACTAGTCTATCTAGCCTTGGGTGGTAATCAGTCTAAGAAAAGGAAGTCTCTGGGTATCTAACCGGGAAGAAGGCAACAGGAAACCACTCCAATATCCCACCCAAGAAGGAATGGTGATTTGCAGATTTTTTTTATTAACTGATAGTTCCCTCAATACAAAGCCAAAGTGCCACTCGAGGTAGAGGGTAGCTGAGTGAGATTGTTGTGTGGGAAGTAAGAAATGCATATTATGAAGAGGAATAAGATTGATATCGGTTGACTCTGGACATGAAGAGACCCAAATTGTAGTTGTCAGGAAAGCATCCTTTCGGGAGTTTGTTCCACAAAGTATCGGACGAAACTGTCTGAGTGGATCTTGCTTTCGATAAAGTAAAAGGAATCTGTAGAGAGGCATGATCGTCTATGTTCTTAAGGGACATGGTATTAAAAATATTATTATCGGATTAACAAGTGTATTTAAACAACATTTATATATCTTCACATTTTTTAACAAAATAAACAAAAATAAGGTTCCCATATTTAAATTTAACCCCGTAAGAGCCATTTTAAAACGTAATCTGTTTTTAATAATTTCACCCAAAGCAAGGCGGGAATGTTACATATACTCAGGGGGTTATAGGGAGTGAAAGTGAAAGAGAAGACTGAGAATATGGAGGATTGAAAAAAGAACAAATGCTGAACGGGATTCCAAAAGATAGAAGCTGGCAATTGAAGCTGCATTTGAATTTTTGAAGATTGAAGTTATCATGGAAGCAAATAAATGGAAAAAAGTTCCAGAGGTGGGAAAAAAAAATGTCCGAGCAGAAGTGGCGTTTGCATTTAGCTATTTCAACAGTAAACGTGTGGGACCAGGTTGCCAATCTAGTGGCACGCTTAAATTCAGGCAGATGTGGAACCAGGGATAAAAGCTCAACAGAGCAGTTGCCATGAAAATATTTATAGAAAAGGCAGAGCGAAGCCACATATCCATTTTAAAAGTTAACCTATTTAGGTCCATTTTTAAATGTAACCCAGTAACAGCCACATTAAAATGTAAACCAGTTAGGCACATGTTTAAATGTAACCCAGTAACAGCCACTTTAAAATGTAAACCAGTTAGGCACATGTTTAAATGTAACCCAGTAACAGCCACTTTAAAATGTAACCTAGTGATGCCCATTTTAAATTTTAACTCATTGATTCCCATTTTTAAAAGTAACCCAGTAACAGCCACTTTAAAATGTAACCCAGTGAGGCCGATTTAAAAAAAAAATTTAAACCAGTAATTCGCATTTCCTACATATCTTGATTATTTTACCGTAAATTACGGCGTACAAGTCGAGTTTTGAAGCCTAAAATATCTGTTTTGATCACAGTTTTAGGTCACTGGTAGCCTACCGTATGTATGCGGTTCGACCTATACGGTAGGTTTAATGGTACGGATGACCTTAATAGGTTATGGGTAGAAACTTATAATTAATACTAGATTTGATTTTTCTAAACGAATAATTAATACTGGAGTAGTCTTAGAAACCTCCAATTAACAGTGAATTTTTATAATTAATAAGTAATTAATAACTAATTTTAAATTGGGTATTAATAGGAAAGAGAGATTATATAAAGGGAGAAAGAGGAAGAGAGAGAGAGAGAGAGCATCAATACTTCCTTAAACTCGAGTTCAAATTTAAGAACGTGCTCTTTCTTTCTTTCTTTCTTTTTTCTTTCTTTCTCTCATTCTTTCTTTCTTTCATTCTTTTTTCTCTCATTCTTTCTTTCTATTTTCTTTCTTTCACTCATTCTTTCTTTCTTTTTTTTCCTTTTTACTTACTTACTTTCTTTCTTTTACGTAATTAGCTATCTGCCATTCTTAAATCTTTCAATGCATTTCTCTAATGTTCTTGTACGTGATTTATGAACAGCCTCATCAGCCGTTGCAAAATTGAACATATTTTACGTATATGTTCATGTTTGCCCAAAACGAATGTAGTTTGTTTCATTTTCTGTTTTTATGAAATTAAACTATTTTTATAATGTAGCAGTTACCGACCTTCAAATAATTTTCGAAAACTATTATCCAAAAGGAAAAGGAAATTAACTTGATCTTCCGCCATTTTAAAAGATGAATAGTATCCCGAATAAAATTTAAACGGAAATCTTATCTGTCTGAGGTTCTTTCGTCTCTATAGCGTTTTTTTTCTTCCACCCGCTTTTCTTTTCATTTTCCTTTATGATTATTTTTGCTTTTCCTCGCTCACAGCTTTTTAAAAAATTCTGCATAGTGCATAGTTACTTTGATCCTAGACACTTATCGTTTCTGATAATAAAAACTGATCACTTGTTTAAATTCATAATCAGGGCTTTTTTTAATCCAATTCTCAGGAGATTTTTCTGATGAACGAAGTTTATTGAAATAAACTTAGTGTAATGACAAAATTACACAGGAATAGGTTTTAAGAAAGCTTTATTCAACTGAGAATATAAGGTTCACGTATAGTGTCCTTTTATAGTCCAGGGTAAACAGAAATAGCTTTCTCAAAGAGGAGAGTAACAAAACAAAGGCAGACCACTCTTGATTATTCATAGCACTTAATTCAACAAATGAACGTAAATACACTTTGTTCACCAAAAACTTGCTGGGGAGTAAATAAAAAATCCATGAAAGTGAATACGAATTTACATAAGGTAAATTAATTATTTCATTTCATTATTAGTAATTATTATGGTAAGCAACATAAAAGCGTATTCTAAACATTCTTCGGACATCGTCACTATTTGTGATATCGACTGTCGTCAATAAAATTGCTTAGATGAAAGACAACAATACAACAATTTATTCATTGATTGTTCTATTTAAACATATTATCAACTCTGTCGGTTATTTAATACAGAAAAGATTAGTTGTATTAAATATATCATCTTTTGATACTATGAAAAAATAAGTGAAATTACCTGCGCTTATGGGGCGGCTATCGGACGTAGAAACTGAGTGGTTGACGGATTCTAGTTTATCAAAACGAGGCTGCTCCAGTACACTGATTTGGTAGTCTTTTGTTACCGGAAGTATGGGATGCGCAGGTCTGCTTATTGTTATATATTTATTACTTTTAAACTACAATCTTCCAAAAAAAAAAAAAAGCAGTAAAATCGACATTGCTAACCGAACGATCCTCTGTGGCTCAATCTGTTAAGGCACGTCAGGCTATATGACTGTTCCGTATAGGATACAGGTTCGATTTCTGTCGGGGGACATATATTATCTATGAAATTTCTCGGACATTCAGGCCGGTAAATGTTATTAATACTGTTTATTATAAACATTTACTTAAATATTTGTATCTATAAAAAGAATGTATAAACATAAAATGTCTTAAAATAATTACCGAACTTTGTCCATTTCATTATATATATATATATATATATATATATATATATATATGCAAATATATTGATAAAATAGGAAAGACCCGACCTTGAATTAACCTCTTTTCAAAAGTAACTAATATGTTGATACAATAGTTGTCAGTGAAAATGAATACCCTACTGCCCCTTATTAAAATGATTAGTTTTCTCCATATCCATAGAAATTAATATTATGAATGTATATGCTTATAAAGCTCCGTAAATTTCAAAATTAGTTATTCCAAAATTCGTTTGAAAATGAAACAGAACTAGGTACTTTAATTTAATTTCTATAACTGAATCGGAAGTTTTTAGCTTCTGTTTTTGAAACATGGTAATTCCTGTGTAACGATGGAATCATATTAAAAAAAAAGTAATTATATATATATATAAACCATTGTGATTAATATATGTGAGGATTTTAAGCAATCAGCTAACAAAATCAGTTCAAACGTTTGGAGCAAGACCCGAAGGACGTATTATTATAATACTTTGTGAATTTCTTTTTGTCGATCAACTTCCCCACCAACGCTTTTTTGCTTTTGCTACAAATGAGCATAAAATGTTAATTTATTTTTAATTACGCTTAGAATTACGAAACCAAGCAGGAAAACGTGAAACCATTTTTGTTTCTTTTACGATTTTTTTTTTGTGTAGGAACTTAAGGATTAGGGTGTTGTCCAAATTTTACATTCTGCAATTGTTTAAAACCGACGTTTGTATGGCATATTTTTAAAGTGCAAAGCTTACTGTTCTTTGAGAAGAGAGAGAGAGAGAGAGAGAGAGAGAGAGAGAGAGAGAGAGAGAGAGAGAGAGAGAGGAAAGCTAACAGAAGCAAGTTGCTAGGTTATACTGTTTTTGGTATTTCCTTGACATTGCATAAATTACAAAGTCACACACACATATATCTGGCATCCGTACACACACACACACACACACACACACACACACACACACACACACACACACACACACACATACACATTATATATATATATATATATATATATATATATATATATCTCCACATACACATAACTGAGCACACTTTTTATATACACGCAATTTTATATGACCTATATTTATACACATACACACACACATACACATATATATATATGCCTGTGTACGCAAGCTTATATATGTGCAATTATAGTTCAATTTATGCATACATATTGACATAAATGGCGATATGTGATTGTATATATATATATATATATATATATATATATATATATATATATATATATATATATATATATATACACACACACATATATATATATATGTATATATAACTTAAGCATACATGTATATATACATAAATACAAACACACATTCATATGTAAGTATATATATATGTGTGTGTGTGTATGTGTGTATGTGTGCGTATGTGTGTGTTCTTATGTATGCGTGTCTGTACATGTGCACGTAGTGTCTGTTTTATCGACAGGACAATTGAAATAGGCGTTACAAGTTCAAATTATGGCCGAGTTCATTGCGTTCATTATGTTCACTTACGCACATTAATACATTCGGAAAAGGTACTGAGGCGTTAGTACTTATCCTATCTATGGACTAAATACCAGACCAGACGGGTAACAAGCCTGAATTCAAAATAAGTTGGACGGGCAGCTAGCAGTTTCACCTGGTAAAAACCTTCCTGTTAAGGAAACCTCAGCTGCAAGTTGAAGCTGTAGACCCACCTTTAGTTCCTACTTAATTCTCTTAAAAATGAATATCCTTTCGAATACACAGCATCTAATGAGGCATATACCGTAAAACATTCCAACCAATTGCGGTGATGTTGCCCCTATACGTCGCCGATTTGATGACATGATTAGTCTAGAGGGCCTTTTGAAGAAGATAAAACTAGGGACAATCTTAACCTACTTGGAGTTTCGTCTATACCACAAATTAAAGCAGTAAATAACTCCATTTTAAAGGCGTAACTGGAGAGTGATAGGTATATCGTCAGTGTTAGTACTTCTGTAGCGGAGCGGTCGACCCTGCTTTACCCAGTTAAATTGGAATGCGGAACTCTACTGGTCCACGGCCTACATCCAATTCTCGAAGAAGTCGCATGGGCATTACGACCAACGGCATCGACCTACTGGCTAAACTGTGTGAGGGTAATCAGAAGGGTTTCCCGACCCGACCGGTGACAAGGAACGCCTCTCCATAGCCACCTGTGTCAAGGGGACATCGCCCAGTCGCCAGCCTGGACCTAGGAGCTTTACCAGTTGGGTGGAGGAGGGAGGACGGTGTAATCTCAACATCACCGGTGTAAAAGGAGTCGGCAAGCCATTGCACCATTTTGCTTTGAATGTCACCATGACCCACAATTACAACAGAAATAGGGGAGAGTGGTAATCACAACGGCGAAAAATGTGCAAACTGAATACATCAATGATGAAGCTAACGTCTCAGAGGATCGTTTAGAAGCCATATTTTTTAATAGAACTAATATTTTTGGTATTAAATAACTGACAGAGTTGATGTTTAAATAGAACAATCAATGAATAAATCGTTCTGTTGTCTATAATCAAAGCAATCTTATTGACAATGGTCGATGTCCCAGATAGTGACGATCTCCAAAGAATGCTTATGATACATCTTTATGTTGTTTACTATAGAACCACTATATATACAGTGTAATTGAAAAGTAACTCCTATTTTATGTATGAGTGGCCGGCCAGGAGTCTTGACTTAACATCCTGTGACATTTTTTCTTTGGGCGTTGGTTAAAGAAGCAATTGTACTATACCAAGACAAGACTTTGGAAGAACTTAAGGGTGAATACAAGAAATGATGTCTTTCATACAACACGTGTTCCTGGTGAAAATCATTTGAGCGCGATTGATGGGAGAATCTGGTAGCGAAATCTGGTGACCATGTCGAATCTTAAATAAAACCTTATGCTAAACGCTTTCCTCTCATATCCATTTCTCGTAAAAATTATAGTTAATAAATAAATTATAACTATTTTAAAATGGAGAGTTACTTTACAATTACCCTGTATATGAACAAACTTATTCACATCGGCATATAGTCGCAAAAAAGCCACTACCGAAGAGTGATGGTCTAAAATATAGTTTCGCTGTTTAGTCTCACAATATTCACTATCATACAATTATGCCAGACTATACATATTAATAACACTATTAACAGGGCCACAAATAAGCCGACTCTATTTCCTACAGAGAATTAAGACTATTACACCTCACAAAAGGAGTAACCTATCTGGTAGATTATTTACATTATTCGGACTAATGTCCTCATCTTTGTCGACATATTTATACCAACATTTCGGCCGTTGTACGCTCCGGCCTTTTTCAGGTGTTTGGAATGTCGAACTGAACCCTTTATTTCGCTCACTGGGGTAGACTGTTCTAGTTCCAAGTGCAATGTTTAATGGATGTCAGTTACCAGTTATCTCATGTTAATTCCTGTCTCCAAGTTCTGCACTGCCTTAACCGGATATTGAACTCACAGACTTTGTGGTCCTGTCACTGGATCTAACTAACGCCTTACTAACACTGTGCCATGTGTCCTTGAGGACATCTGTGTATGAATTTCTGGGTATTATAAACCTGATGTCTTCAGCAACCATTTTACCAGTGCTCATATTGCAATTTTTGCTATTGTCATTGATTTTTTCTTTTTACCAGAGCTCATATTGCAATTTTTGTTGTTGTTATCGCTTTTCTCTGGCACTTCTTATTATTGGTTCCCATATTGCATTCATTTCTATGCTTGGTCGGCTCAGGAGATTTTTGTGGCCTAGCATATGTGCTGATTCCTTAAGTTTACGAATTTTCCAATGGTGCCCTTTGTCTATGATCTCAGACAAAGAACACCATTGATAGAATAATGAAAATAGTGTACATAATACCTCATCTCAGAAATATAGATAGATATCTGGCAGATGTTTGTAGTATCGAGTATAAATACAATCAATGTTGATCAATGAACTCAACTCCTTCTCTGTGTTTTGAACAAGTGTAGAGGTTTATTTCTTGTGTCCTTTTTAGGATTGGGTTACCTCTTGCATCTTAGTAGCATTATCGCCTTGCTTAGAGTGAAATATTAAAAAAAGTATTAACACGGCACGTGTTTAACTATAGACTGTAGTATAATCATGCCATATATTTACTTGTGGTCTAAAATAAAAATAAAACAGGTACCATAATACTTTCTGTGTATCAATTATTTGGATTGTTAAAACTAAAATTAACAAAGTGACCATCTTGTAGTTCACCTGTCGTAAGGCATTTGAGATTTCGTTTCTCGCCGTGTGTTCCAAGGAATATATAGCCTTGTGCTAAAGTTAGTGTCGGCCAAAAAATATCAAAAGGACGTTCCGGTAAGATAAATATTTTCAGTACAAAAGCAAATAAGGCTTGACTCAACACGACCCATAAAGATATCTATTTGTCAGTAAAATGCGCCTAAATATGCTTAGAGAAATGCCGGGGATCAGGCTTTTTAGATAATACAGGAAAATGTTTTATTTTAAAACTTTTTGGTTATTACGACTTTAAATTCTTTGAATTCTGTGTCTTTAATGAAGTTTTAACCTTTATAAAGCGACAGTTTCCTCAAAAGGACAAACACGAAACAAAACAATGACTTTATAATATGGAAAACAATGCCATCCATACAAAGGACAAAAGTGCGCGTGTAGAGTTACACGCCCCTTTTTAAGTGCCTCTTTAACCCCACCAAATGAACATGGCGCATGAAAAACGATCAGAAAACGAAATGAAAGCTCAGATTCTGTTGACATCAGACCAAAGCTGTTCACCCGCTCGGGAATCTCTGAAATAGCATTTTAATGACAGGAATTTATATTTATTTCATTCTCTTAACACTTTTATCCTTTTTGTTTTAATTTCTCTCTCTTATTTTATCATGTTTGCTTTCCTTGTAGGTCGATTTTTCTTTGCCCTTTTTCATCACAGTGTTTACTGCGTTCTCCCTATTAATGACATTCTCTTTCCTTTTCCTTATTGAGTTATGGCCTCTCTTTCTAAAAGATTCTTTCACCTCTTTTTTGTAATGTTCTTTCTTTCTTAAAGGATTTTAATTTAATTCTATTTTTTGCACCTCAGTATTTCCCTTCTTTCTCATTCGTTTATCGAAGTTAAGCAACATCGAGCCGGTCAGCACTTAGATGGGAAACCACTTTCTTTCTTTCTTTCTTCCTTTCTTTCTTTCTTTCTTTCTTTCTTTCTTTCTTTCTTTCTTTCTTAAAGGATTTTAATTTAATTCTATTTTTTGCACCTCAGTATTTCCCTTCTTTCTCATTCGTTTATCGAAGTTAAGCAACATTGAGCCGGTCAGCACTTAGATGGGAGACCACATTCTTTCATTCTTCATTTCTTTCTTTCTTTCTTTCTTTCTTTCTTTCTTTCTTTCTTTCTTTCTTAAAGGATTTTAATTTAATTCTATTTTTTGCACCTCAGTATTTTCCTTCTTTCTCATTCGTTTATCGAAGTTAAGCAACATTGAGCCGGTCAGCACTTAGATGGGAGACCACATTCTTTCTTTCTTTCTTTCTTTCTTTCTTTCTTTCTTTCTTTCTTTCTTTCTTTCTTTCTTTCTTAAAGGATTTTAATTTAATTCTATTTTTGCACCTCAGTATTTCCTTCTTTCTCATTCGTTTATCGAAGTTAAGCAACATTGAGCCGGTCAGCACTTAGATGGGAGACCACATTCTTTCATTCTTCATTTCTTTCTTTCTTTCTTTCTTTCTTTCTTTCTTTCTTTCTTTCTTTCTTTCTTTCTTAAAGGATTTTAATTTAATTCTATTTTTTGCACCTCAGTATTTCCCTTCTTTCTCATTCGTTTATCGAAGTTAAGCAACATTGAGCCGGTCAGCACTTAGATGGGAGACCACATTCTTTCTTTCTTTCTTTCTTTCTTTCTTTCTTTCTTTCTTTCTTTCTTTCTTTCTTAAAGGATTTTCATTTAATTCTATTTTTACAACCCATATTTTGTTTGTTTTTTTCTTTCTTTCTACTGAAAACTCTAGGGTTCTTTTGATTACCGAAGTTAAGCAGCATTTAGCCCAGTCAGTACTTAGATGGGAGGCCACGTTCTTTCTTTCTTTCTTTCTTTCTTTCAGGATTTTATTTTTATTTTTATACCTCAGTATTTTCTTTCTTTCTTCCTTTCCGCTGAAAAAAAAAAAATTAGTTCCCATTCGAATACCGAATTTAAGAAACGTCAAGCCCGATCAATACTTAGATGGGAAACCATTTGGGAAATGATTTAAATAACCAACAGAGGGTTGATAAACCGTAAAAAAACATACAGAAAAAAAAACAAAAAAAAACAAACAAAAAACAAATTAGTCAACTTTTTTTCTTTCTGTTATTTACCTTCCACAGTTTAGATAACATCAAACACTATTTTTTAGTCAGTTTGTTTTGAGTTGGATATATAAAAACAAAAAAAAAACAAAACAAACAAACAAACAACAACAACAAACAAAACAAAATAAAAACGTATTTCATTTTTTGCATTCTCAAGGTGGGTAATCCATCCACCCTCTAAATTCTTTCCCGGGGTCTCTTTCCCACCATTTACTTCTTTCCCTAGACCGAATTTTCTTTTTAATCTTGTTCCCCAATCCTCAGTTTTCTATTCCGCTACCATTTTCAATTCAATCTTCCCTTACAAGACTTTCATCAAAATAAGTTTATAGGTTGGAATTTTTATTATGCATATCTAAGAAAATAACGAACTAGTTTGGGTAGTTTTAATTGAATTTACACACAGAAAATTAATTTTTCATGTATCCCGCTTTGCGATTGGTTCAAATTTCGATAAAATCGGTTAGCGGTGTTTCCTACTGATAAAACATTGGCTGTTTAATCCCCCAAAACTTAATTAATGGTCAACCAGCAATCGTTACTTCCATGTCATGCGTTTGTATTTAGACTTCAATTTTTTCAATTACTTTACGGTCTGAGAAGAGATTAGTTTTGTTTGCGTTCATTTTATTATCAACACAGGTCGAAAGTCAGTTGAGAAAGACAGAAACATAGCATTAAGAATAAGTAATGATAAAGAGTCGGCATGAGTAATCGGAGAGCCGAGTTCGAATTCCGGTCGTGTCCATTATATTCACTTAGGCGCAAATACCCTTGAGAAAGGTATGAAGCCATCTCTACATTTCTCCGCATTGCTATAGATTAAATAGCAGGAAAGACTGGGTTCTACAGCCTTGGTCGTTAGCCAGTCTACCACAGAAAGAAACGGCAATCTACAGCAAGAAAAACGTCTGCCTAGTCAGCAATGAAAGAAATGTGAACGCCCAAGCATGTATCAATTATGGTCCTAAACTGAGTAACTGATTGATAGGAAACTATGAAACCATGAAACCATTTATTTCGTTATATTTTCTAATAAATTTATAATTTAGATTAGTTAAACTTAAGAAAAAATAGTTTTAAGTAATTCTAGTGGATGATGCCGTGAATACCATAGATTGAGCATGTGAACAACGACGAATATTGAGAGAAGGCAAGGAAGAGATAGTTGAAATTTCTAGGGCACATAATGCAAAAAGAGGGTTTGGAAAATTTGATACTCACAGGACAGATTAAAGGTAATCGGGACAGTAGAAAACAACGCAGGAGCTATCTAGCAAGCTTGAGTAAATGGATGGCAAAGCAAGATTTAGGAGATTGAAGGAAAGAGCGACAGAGGAAAACGACGCATAACCTACCTAGAGAGCTTGAGTAAATGGATGGCGGAGCAAGGTTTAGGAGATTGAAGGCAAGAGGGACAGAGGAAAACGACGCATAACCTACCTAGAGAGATTGAGTAAATGGATGGCGGAGCAAGGTTTAGGAGATTGAAGGCAAGAGGGACAGAGGAAAACGACGCATAACCTACCTAGAGAGCTTGAGTAAATGGATGGCGGAGCAAGGTTTAGGAGATTGAAGGAAAGTGCGTTAGAGGAAAACGACGCATAACCTACCTAGAGAGCTTGAGTAAATGGATGGCGGAGCAAGGTTTAGGAGATTGAAGGAAAGAGCGACAGAGGAAAACGACGCATAACCTACCTAGAGAGATTGAGTAAATGGATGGCGGAGCAAGGTTTAGGAGATTGAAGGCAAGAGGGACAGAGGAAAACGACGCATAACCTACCTAGAGAGCTTGAGTAAATGGATGGCGGAGCAAGCTTTGGAAGATTGAAGGAAAGAGCGACAGAGGAAAACGAGGCATAACCTACCTAGAGAGATTGAGTAAATGGATGGCGGAGCAAGGTTTAGGAGATTGAAGGAAAGAGCGACAGAGGAAAACGACGCATAACCTACCTAGAGAGATTGAGTAAATGGATGGCAAAGCAAGGTTGAGGAGATTGAAGGAAAGAGCGACAGAGGAAAACGACGCATAACCTACCTAGAGAGCTTGAGTAAATGGATGGCGGAACAAGGTTTAGGAGATTGAAGGAAAGAGCGACAGAGGAAAACGACACATAACCTACCTAGAGAGATTGAGTAAATGGATGGCGGAGCAATGTTTAGGAGATTGAAGGAAAGAGCGACAGAGGAAAACGACACATAACCTACCTAGAGAGATTGAGTAAATGGATGGCGGAACAAGGTTTAGGATATTGAAGGAAAGAGCGACAGAGGAAAACGACACATAACCTACCTAGAGAGATTGAGTAAATGGATGGCGGAGCAAGGTTTAGGAGATTGAAGGAAAGAGCGACAGATGAAAACGACACATAACCTACCTAGAGAGATTGAGTAAATGGATGGCGGAACAAGGTTTAGGAGATTGAAGGAAAGAGCGACAGATGGAAAACGACACATAACCTAGTAAATGGATGACGGAGCAAGGAAGGAAAGAGACAGAGGAAAATGGATGACCTAGAGCATTGAGTTTAGGAGATTGAAGGAATTGAAAGAGGGACAGAGGAAAACGACGCATAACCTACCTAGAGAGATTGAGTAAATGGATGACGGAGCAAGGTTTAGGAGATTGAAGGAAAGAGCGACAGAGGAAAACGACGCATAACCTACCTAGAGAGCTTGAGTAAATGGATGGCGGAGCAAGGTTTAGGAGATTGAAGGCAAGAGGGACAGAGGAAAACGACGCATAACCTACCTAGAGAGCTTGAGTAAATGGATGGCGGAGCAAGGTTTAGGAGATTGAAGGAAAGAGCGACAGAGGAAAACGACGCATAACCTACCTAGAGAGATTGAGTAAATGGATGGCGGAGCAAGGTTTGGGAGATTGAAGGAAAGAGCGACAGAGGAAAACGACACATAACCTACCTAGAGAGATTGAGTAAATGGATGGCGGAACAAGGTTTAGGAGATTGAAGGAAAGAGCGACAGAGGAAAACGACGCATAACCTACCTAGAGAGATTGAGTAAATGGATGGCAAGCGACAGCAAGGTTGAGGAGATTGAAGGAAAGAGCGACAGAGGAAAACGAGGAAAACGACATAACCTACCTAGAGATTGAGTAAATGGATGGCGGAGCAAGGTTTAGGAGATTGAAGGAAAGAGCGACAGAGGAAAACGACGCATAACCTACCTAGAGAGCTTGAGTAAATGGATGGCGGAGCAAGGTTTGGGAGATTGAAGGAAAGAGCGACAGAGGAAAACGACACATAACCTACCTAGAGAGATTGAGTAAATGGATGGCGGAACAAGGTTTAGGAGATTGAAGGAAAGAGCGACAGAGGAAAACGACACATAACCTACCTAGAGAGATTGAGTAAATGGATGGCGGAGCAAGGTTTAGGAGATTGAAGGAAAGAGCGACAGAGGAAAACGACACATAACCTACCTAGAGAGATTGAGTAAATGGATGGCGGAACAAGGTTTAGGAGATTGAAGGAAAGAGCGACAGAGGAAAACGACACATAACCTACCTAGAGAGATTGAGTAAATGGATGGCGGAGCAAGGTTTAGGAGATTGAAGGAAAGAGCGACAGAGGAAAACGACACATAACCTACCTAGAGAGATTGAGTAAATGGATGGCGGAACAAGGTTTGGGAGATTGAAGGAAAAGAGCGACAGAGGAAAACGACACATAACCTACCTAGAGAGATTGAGTAAATGGATGACGGAGCAAGGTTTGGGAGATTGAAGGAAAGAGCGACAGAGGAAAACGACGCATAACCTACCTGAGTAAAGAGAGCAAGGTTTAAATGGAAGGCGGAAAACGCAAGGTTAAATGGATGGCGGAGCAAGGTTTGGGAAGGAAAAGAGCGACAGAGGAAAACGACGCATAACCTACCTAGAGAGATTGAGTAAATGGATGGCGGAGCAAGGTTTGGGAGATTGAAGGAAAAGAGCGACAGAGAGGAAAACGACGCATAACCTACCTAGAGAGATTGAGTAAATGGATGGCGGAGCAAGGTTTGGGAGATTGAAGGAAAAGAGCGACAGAGAAAAACGACACATAACCTACCTAGAGATTGAGTAAATGGATGGCGGAACAAGGTTTGGGAGATTGAAGGAAAGAGCGACAGAGGAAAACGACACATAACCTACCTAGAGAGCTTGAGTAAATGGATGGCGGAGCAAGGTTTGGGAGATTGAAGGAAAGAGCGACAGAGGAAAACGACGCATAACCTACCTAGAGAGCTTGAGTAAATGGATGGCGGAGCAAGGTTTGGGAGATTGAAGGAAAGAGCGACAGAGGAAAACGACGACATAACCTACCTAGAGAGATTGAGTAAATGGATGGCGGAGCAAGGTTTAGGAGATTGAAGGAAAGAGCGACAGAAGGAAAACGACGCATAACCTACCTAGAGAGATTGAGTAAATGGATGGCGGAACAAGGTTTAGGAGATTGAAGGAAAGAGCGACAGAGGAAAACGACGCATAACCTACCTAGAGATTGAGTAAATGGATGGCGGAGCAAGGTTTAGGAGATTGAAGGAAAAGAGCGACAGAGGAAAACGACACATAACCTACCTAGAGATATTGAGTAAATGGATGGCGGAACAAGGTTTAGGAGATTGAAGGAAAGAGCGACAGAGGAAAAACGACACATAACCTACCTAGAGAGATTGAGTAAATGGATGGCGGAGCAAAGGTTTAGGAGATTGAAGGAAAGAGCGACAGAGGAAAACGACGCATAACCTACCTAGAGAGATTGAGTAAATGGATGGCGGAGCAAGGTTTGGGAGATTGAAGGAAAGAGCGACAGAGGAAAACGACGCATAACCTACCTAGAGAGATTGAGTAAATGGATGGCGGAGCAAGGTTTAGGGAGATTGAAGGAAAGAGCGACAGAGGAAAACGACACATAACCTACCTAGAGAGATTGAGTAAATGGATGGCGGAGCAAGGTTTAGGAGATTGAAGGAAAAGAGCGACAGAGGAAAAACATAACCTACCTAGAACCTTTGAGTAAATGGATGGCGGAGCAAGGTTTGGGAGATTGAAGGAAAGAGCGACAGAGGAAAACGACATAACCTACCTAGAGATTGAGTAAATGGATGGCGGAGCAAGGTTTAGGAGATTGAAGGAAAGAGCGACAGAGGAAAACGACGCATAACCTACCTAGAGAGATTGAGTAAATGGATGGCGGAGCAAGGTTTAGGGAGATTGAAGGAAAGAGCGACAGAGGAAAACGACATAACCTACCTAGAGAGATTGAGTAAATGGATGGCGGAACAAGGTTTAGGAGATTGAAGGAAAGAGCGACAGAGGAAAACGACACATAACCTACCTAGAGAGATTGAGTAAATGGATGGCGGAGCAAGGTTTAGGAGATTGAAGGAAAAGAGCGACAGAGGAAAACGACACATAACCTACCTAGAGAGATTGAGTAAATGGATGGCGGAACAAGGTTTAGGAGATTGAAGGAAAGAGCGACAGAGGAAAACGACATAACCTACCTAGAGAGATTGAGTAAATGGATGGCGGAGCAAGGTTTAGGAGATTGAAGAAAAGAGCGACAGAGGAAAACGACACATAACCTACCTAGAGATTGAGTAAATGGATGGCGGAGCAAGGTTTAGGAGATTGAAGGAAAGAGCGACAGAGGAAAACGACACATAACCTACCTAGAGAGATTGAGTAAATGGATGGCGGAGCAAGGTTTAGGAGATTGAAGGAAAAAGCGACAGAGGAAAACGACGCATAACCTACCTAGAGAGATTGAGTAAATGGATGGCGGAGCAAGGTTTGGGAGATTGAAGGAAAGAGCGACAGAGGAAAACGACGCATAACCTACCTAGAGAGATTGAGTAAATGGATGGCGGAGCAAGGTTAGGGAGATTGAAGGAAAGAGCGACAGAGGAAAACGACGCATAACCTACCTAGAGAGATTGAGTAAATGGATGGCGGAGCAAGGTTTAGGAGATTGAAGGAAAGAGCGACAGAGGAAAACGACACATAACCTACCTAGAAATTGCAAGGTTTAAATGGATGGCGGAAAAAGGTAACCTACCTAGAGATTGAGTAAATGGATGGCGGAGCAAGGTTTAGAGGAAAGAGCGACAGGAAAACGACACATAACCTACCTAGAGAGATTGAGTAAATGGATGGCGGAACAAGGTTTAGGAGATTGAAGGAAAGAGCGACAGAGGAAAACGACACATAACCTACCTAGAGAGATTGAGTAAATGGATGGCGGAGCAAGGTTTAGAGATTGAAGGAAAGAGCGACAGAGGAAAACGACGCATAACCTACCTAGAGAGCTTGAGTAAATGGATGGCGGAGCAAGGTTTAGGAGATTGAAGGAAAGAGCGACAGAGGAAAACGACGCATAACCTACCTAGAGAGATTGAGTAAATGGATGGCGGAACAAGGTTTAGGAGATTGAAGGAAAGAGCGACAGAGGAAAACGACACATAACCTACCTAGAGAGATTGAGTAAATGGATGGCGGAGCAAGGTTTAGGAGATTGAAGGCAAGAGGGACAGAGGAAAACGACGCATAACCTACCTAGAGAGATTGAGTAAATGGATGGCGGAGCAAGGTTTAGGGAGATTGAAGGAAAGAGCGACAGAGGAAAACGACGCATAACCTACCTAGAGAGATTGAGTAAATGGATGGCGGAGCAAGGTTTAGGAGATTGAAGGAAAAGAGATGGACAGAGGAAAAACGACACATAACCTACCTAGAGAGATTGAGTAAATGGATGGCGGAGCAAGGTTTAGGAGATTGAAGGAAAGAGCGACAGAGGAAAACGACGCATAACCTACCTAGAGAGATTGAGTAAATGGATGGCGGAGCAAGGTTTGGGAGATTGAAGGAAAGAGCGACAGAGGAAAACGACGACACATAACCTACCTAGAGAGATTGAGTAAATGGATGGCGGAGCAAGGTTTGGGAGATTGAAGGAAAGAGCGACAGAGGAAAACGACGCATAACCTACCTAGAGAGATTGAGTAAATGGATGGCGGAGCAAGGTTTGGGAGATTGAAGGAAAAGAGCGACAGAGGAAAACGACGCATAACCTACCTAGAGAGCTTGAGTAAATGGATGGCGGAGCAAGGTTTGGGAGATTGAAGGAAAGAGCGACAGAGGAAAACGACGCATAACCTACCTAGAGAGCTTGAGTAAATGGATGGCGGAGCAAGGTTTGGGAGATTGAAGGAAAGAGCGACAGAGGAAAACGACACATAACCTACCTAGAGAGATTGAGTAAATGGATGGCGGAGCAAGGTTTAGGAGATGGAAGGAAAGAGCGACAGAGGAAAACGACGCATAACCTACCTAGAGAGATTGAGTAAATGGATGGCGGAACAAGGTTTGGGAGATTGAAGGAAAGAGCGACAGAGGAAAACGACATAACCTACCTAGAGAGATTGAGTAAATGGATGGCGGAACAAGGTTTAGGAGATTGAAGGAAAGAGCGACAGAGGAAAACGATGCATAACCTACCTAGAGAGATTGAGTAAATGGATGGCGGAGCAAGGTTTGGGAGATTGAAGGAAAGAGCGACAGAGGAAAACGGCGCATAACCTACCTAGAGAGATTGAGTAAATGGATGGCGGAACAAGGTTTAGGAGATTGAAGGAAAGAGCGACAGAGGAAAACGACACATAACCTACCTAGAGAGATTGAGTAAATGGATGGCGGAACAAGGTTTAGGAGATTGAAGGAAAAAGAGCGACAGAGGAAAACGACACATAACCTACCTAGAGAGATTGAGTAAATGGATGGCGGAACAAGGTTTGGGAGATTGAAGGAAAGAGCGACAGAGGAAAACGACACATAACCTACTAGAGAGCTAGAGATGGAGTAAATGGATGGCGGAGCAAGGTTTGAGGAGATTGAAGGAAAGAGCGACAGAGGAAAACGACACATAACCTACCTAGAGAGATTGAGTAAATGGATGGCGGAACAAGGTTTAGGAGATTGAAGGAAAGAGGGACAGAGGAAAACGACGCATAACCTACCTAGAGAGAGATTGAGTAAATGGATGGCGGAACAAGGTTTAGGAGATTGAAGGAAAGAGCGACAGAGGAAAACGACACAAAACCTACCTAGAGAGCTTGAGTAAATGGATGGCGGAGCAAGGTTTGGGAGATTGAAGGAAAGAGCGACAGATGAAAACGACGCATAACCTACCTAGAGAGATTGAGTAAATGGATGGCGGAGCAAGGTTTAGGAGATTGAAGGAAAGAGCGACAGAGGAAAACGACGCATAACCTACCTAGAGAGATTGAGTAAATGGATGGCGGAGACAAGGTTTAGGAGTAAAATTGAACAAAGGATTGAAGGAAAGAGCGACAGAGGAAAACGACGCATAACCTACCTAGAGAGATTGAGTAAATGGATGGCGGAGCAAGGTTTGGGAGATTGAAGGAAAGAGCGACAGAGAAAACGACGCATAACCTACCTAGAGAGATTGAGTAAATGGATGGCGGAGCAAGGTTTAGGAGATTGAAGGAAAGAGCGACAGATGAAAACGACGCATAACCTACCTAGAGAGCTTGAGTAAATGGATGGCGGAGCAAGGTTTAGGAGATTGAAGGAAAGAGCGACAGAGGAAAAGGACGCATAACCTACCTAGAGAGATTGAGTAAATGGATGGCGGAGCAAGGTTTAGGAGATTGAAGGAAAAGAGCGACAGAGGAAAACGACGCATAACCTACCTAGAGAGATTGAGTAAATGGATGGCGGAGCAAGGTTTAGGAGATTGAAGGAAAAAGGAAAGAGCGACAGAGATTGGAGTAAAAACGGACGAGATTGAAGGAAAAGGACAGAGGAAAACCATAACCTACCTAGAGAGCTTGAGTAAATGGATGGCGGAGCAAGGTTTAGGATATTGAAGGAAAGAGCGACAGATGAAAACGACGCATAACCTACCTAGAGAGATTGAGTAAATGGATGGCGGAGCAAGGTTTGGGAGATTGAAGGAAAGAGCGACAGAGGAAAACGACGCATAACCTACCTAGAGAGATTGAGTAAATGGATGGCGGAGCAAGGTTTAGGAGATTGAAGGAAAGAGCGACAGAGGAAAACGACACATAACCTACCTAGAGAGATTGAGTAAATGGATGACGGAGCAAGGTTTAGGAGATTGAAGGAAAGAGCGACAGAGGAAAACGACGCATAACCTACCTAGAG
Organism: Acanthosepion pharaonis; assembly: GCA_903632075.3. Taxonomy (NCBI): domain Eukaryota; kingdom Metazoa; phylum Mollusca; class Cephalopoda; order Sepiida; family Sepiidae; genus Acanthosepion; species Acanthosepion pharaonis. Next base: position 6,199,277 of record CAHIKZ030000302.1, read on the forward strand.
AGATTGAGTAAATGTATGACGGAGCAAGGTTTAGGAGATTGAAGGAAAGAGCGACAGAGGAAAACGACGCATAACCTACCTAGAGAGATTGAGTAAATGGATGGCGGAACAAGGTTTAGAGATTGAAGGAAAGAGCGACAGAGGAAAACGACGCATAACCTACCTAGAGAGATTGAGTAAATGGATGGCGGAGCAAGGTTTAGGAGATTGAAGGAAAAGAGCGACAGAGGAAAACGACGCATAACCTACCTAGAGAGATTGAGTAAATGGATGACGGAGCAAGGTTTAGGAGATTGAAGGAAAGAGCGACAGAGGAAAACGACGCATAACCTACCTAGAGAGCTTGAGTAAATGGATGGCGGAGCAAGGTTTGGGAGATTGAAGGAAAGAGCGACAGAGGAAAACGACACATAACCTACCTAGAGAGATTGAGTAAATGGATGGCGGAGCAAGGTTTAGGAGATTGAAGGAAAGAGCGACAGAGGAAAACGGCGCATAACCTACCTAGAGAGCTTGAGTAAATGGATGGCGGAGCAAGGTTTGGGAGATTGAAGGAAAGAGCGACAGAGGAAAACGACGCATAACCTACCTAGAGAGATTGAGTAAATGGATGGCGGAGCAAGGTTTAGGAGATTGAAGGAAAGAGCGACAGAGGAAAACGACGCATAACCTACCTAGAGATTGAGTAAATGGATGGCGGAGCAAGGTTTAGGGAGATTGAAGGAAAGAGCGACAGAGGAAAACGACGCATAACCTACCTAGAGAGATTGAGTAAATGGATGGCGGAGCAAGGTTTAGGAGATTGAAGGAAAGAGCGACAGATGAAAACGACACATAACCTACCTAGAGAGAGTAAATGGATGGCGGAACAAGTTTAGGAGATTGAAGGAAAATGGATGGAGGAGTAAATGGATGGCGGAGCAAGGTTTAGGAGATTGAAGGAAAGAGCGACAGAGGAAAACGACACATAACCTACCTAGAGAGATTGAGTAAATGGATGGCGGAGCAAGGTTTAGGAGATTGAAGGAAAGAGCGACAGAGGAAAAACGACACATAACCTACCTAGAGAGATTGAGTAAATGGATGGCGGAGCAAGGTTTAGGAGATTAAAGGAAAGAGCGACAGAGAAAACGACGCATAACCTACCTAGAGAGATTGAGTAAATGTATGACGGAGCAAGGTTTAGGAGATTGAAGGAAAGAGCGACAGAGGAAAACGACGCATAACCTACCTAGAGAGATTGAGTAAATGGATGGCGGAGCAAGGTTTAGGAGATTGAAGGAAAGAGCGACAGATGAAAACGACGCATAACCTACCTAGAGAGATTGAGTAAATGGATGGCGGAGCAAGGTTTAGGAGATTGAAGGAAAGAGCGACAGAGGAAAACGACGCATAACCTACCTAGAGAGCTTGAGTAAATGGATGGCGGAGCAAGGTTTAGGAGATTGAAGGAAAGAGCGACAGAGGAAAACGACGCATAACCTACCTAGAGAGATTGAGTAAATGGATGGCGGAGCAAGGTTTAGGAGATTGAAGGAAAGAGCGACAGAGGAAAACGACGCATAACCTACCTAGAGAGATTGAGTAAATGGATGGCGGAGCAAGGTTTAGGAGATTGAAGGAAAGAGCGACAGAGGAAAACGACGCATAACCTACCTAGAGAGATTGAGTAAATGGATGGCGGAGCAAGGTTTAGGAGATTGAAGGAAAGAGCGACAGAAGAAAACGACGCATAACCTACCTAGAGAGATTGAGTAAATGGATGGCGGAGCAAGGTTTTGGAGATTGAAGGAAAGAGCGACAGAGAAAACGACGCATAACCTACCTAGAGAGATTGAGTAAATGGATGGCGGAACAAGGTTTAGGAGATTGAAGGAAAGAGCGACAGAGGAAAACGACATAACCTACCTAGAGAGATTGAGTAAATGGATGGCGGAGCAAGGTTTAGGAGATTGAAGGAAAGAGCGACAGAGGAAAACGACACATAAATAGAGATTGAGTAAATGGATGGCGGAACAAGGTTTAGGAGATTGAAGGAAAGAGCGACAGAGGAAAACGACACATAACCTACCTAGAAAGATTGAGTAAATGGATGGCGGAACAAGGTTTAGGAGATTGAAGGAAAGAGCGACAGAGGAAAACGACACATAACCTACCTAGAGAGATTGAGTAAATGGATGGCGGAACAAGGTTTAGGAGATTGAAGGAAAGAGCGACAGAGGAAAACGACACATAACCTACCTAGAGAGATTGAGTAAATGGATGGCGGAGCAAGGTTTAGGAGATTGAAGGAAAGAGCGACAGAGGAAAACGACGCATAACCTACCTAGAGAGATTGAGTAAATGGATGGCGGAACAAGGTTTGGGAGATTGAAGGAAAGAGCGACAGAGGAAAACGACACATAACCTACCTAGAGATTGAGTAATTGAGTAAATGGATGGCGGAGCGACAAGGTTTAGGAGATTGTAAATGGCGAGCAAAAGAGATTGAGGAAAGAGGAAAACGACGCATAACCTACCTAGAGAGCTTGAGTAAATGGATGGCGGAGCAAGGTTTACGAGATTGAAGGAAAGAGCGACAGAGGAAAACGACACATAACCTACCTAGAGAGATTGAGTAAATGGATGGCGGAGCAAGGTTTAGGAGAGATTGAAGGAAAGAGCGACAGAGGAAAACGACGCATAACCTACCTAAAGAGAGATTGAGTAAATGGATGGCGGAGCAAGGTTTAGGAGATTGAAGGAAAGAGGACAGAGGAAAACGACGCATAACCTACCTAGAGAGCTTGAGTAAATGGATGGCGGAGCAAGGTTTAGGAGATTGAAGGAAAAGAGCGACAGAGGAAAACGACACATAACCTACCTAGAGAGATTGAGTAAATGGATGGCGGAACAAGGTTTAGGAGATTGAAGGAAAGAGCGACAGAGGAAAACGACGCATAACCTACGAGAGAGATTGAGTAAATGGATGGCGGAACAAGGTTTAGGAGATTGAAGGAAAGAGCGACAGAGAAAAAATGACGCATAACCTACCTAGAGAGATTGAGTAAATGGATGGCGGAGCAAGGTTTGGAGATTGAAGGAAAGAGCGACAGAGGAAAACGACGCATAACCTAGAGAGAGATTGAGTAAATGGATGGCGGAGCAAGGTTTAGGAGATTGAAGGAAAGACGACAGAGGAAAACGACGCATAACCTACCTAGGGAGAGCTTGAGTAAAATGGATGACGGAGCAAGGTTTGGGAGATTGAAGGAAAGAGCGACAGAGGAAAACGACGCATAACCTACCTAGAGAGATTGAGTAAATGGATGGCGGACCAAGGTTTAGGAGATTGAAGGAAAGAGCGACAGAGGAAAACGACACATAACCTACCTAGAGAGAGATTGAGTAAATGGATGGCGGAGCAAGGTTTAGGAGATTGAAGGAAAAGAGCGACAGAGGAAAACACAAATAACCTACCTAGAGAGATTGAGTAAATGGATGGCGGAGCAAGGTTTAGGAGATTGAAGGAAAGAGCGACAGAGGAAAACGACGCATAACCTACCTAGAGAGATTGAGTAAAATGGATGGCGGAACAAGGTTTAGGAGATTGAAGGAAAGAGCGACAGAGGAAAACGACACATAACCTACCTAGAGCTTGAGTAAATGGATGGCGGAGCAAGGTTTAGGAGATTGAAGGAAAGAGCGACAGATGAAAACGACGCATAACCTACCTAGAGAGATTGAGTAAATGGATGGCGGAGCAAGGTTTAGGAGATTGAAGGAAAGAGCGACAGAGGAAAACGACGCATAACCTACCTAGAGAGATTGAGTAAATGGATGGCGGAGCAAGGTTTAGGAGATTGAAGGAAAGAGCGACAGAGAAAACGACGCATAACCTACCTAGAGAGATTGAGTAAATGGATGGCGGAGCAAGGTTTGGAGATTGAAGGAAAGAGCGACAGAGGAAAACGACGCATAACCTACCTAGAGAGATTGAGTAAATGGATGGCGGAGCAAGGTTTAGGGAGATTGAAGGAAAGAGCGACAGAGGAAAACGACGCACAACCTACCTAGAGAGATTGAGTAAATGGATGGCGGAGCAAGGTTTAGGAGATTGAAGGAAAGAGCGACAGAGGAAAACGACGCATAACCTACCTAGAGAGCTTGAGTAAATGGATGGCGGAACAAGGTTTAGGAGATTGAAGGAAAAGAGCGACAGAGGAAAACGACACATAACCTACCTAGAGAGATTGAGTAAATGGATGGCGGAGCAAGGTTTAGGAGATTGAAGGAAAGAGCGACAGAGGAAAACGACACATAACCTACCTAGAGAGATTGAGTAAATGGATGGCGGAGCAAGGTTTAGGAGATTGAAGGAAAGAGCGACAGAGGAAAACGACACATAACCTACCTAGAGAGATTGAGTAAATGGATGGCGGAAACAAGGTTTAGGAGATTGAAGGAAAGAGCGACAGAGGAAAACGACACATAACCTACCTAGAAAGATTGAGTAAATGGATGGCGGAGCAAGGTTTAGGAGATTGAAGGAAAGAGCGACAGAGGAAAACGACGCATAACCTACCTAGAGATTGAGTAAATGGATGACGGAAGCAAGGTTTAGGAGATTGAAGGAAAGAGCGACAGAGGAAAACGACGCATAACCTACCTAGAGAGATTGAGTAAATGGATGGACGGAGCAAGGTTTAGGAGATTGAAGGAAAAGAGCGACAGAGGAAAACGACGCATAACCTACCTAGAGAGATTGAGTAAAATGGATGGCGGAGCAAGGTTTAGGAGATTGAAGGAAAGAGCGACAGAGAAAAACGACACATAACCTACCTAGAGAGATTGAGTAAATGGATGGCGGAACAAGGTTTGGGAGATTGAAGGGAAAGAGCGACAGAGGTAAAAACGACACATAACCTAACCTAGAGAGATTGAGTAAATGGATGGCGGAACAAGGTTTAGGAGATTGAAGGAAAGAGCGACAGAGGAAAACGACACATAACCTACCTAGAGAGATTGAGTAAATGGATGGCGGAGCAAGGTTTGGGAGATTGAAGGAAAGAGCGACAGAGGAAAACGACATAACCTACCTAGAGAGATTGAGTAAATGGATGGCGGAACAAGGTTTAGGAGATTGAAGGAAAGAGCGACAGAGGAAAACGACACATAACCTACCTAGAGAGATTGAGTAAATGGATGACGGAGCAAGGTTTAGGAGATTGAAGGAAAGAGCGACAGAGGAAAACGACGCATAACCTACCTAGAGATTGAGTAAATGGATGGCGGAGCAAGGTTTAGAGATTGAAGGAAAGAGCGACAGAGGAAAACGACGCATAACCTACCTAGAGAGCTTGAGTAAATGGATGGCGGAGCAAGGTTTGGGAGATTGAAGGAAAGAGCGACAGAGGAAAACGACACATAACCTACCTAGAGTTTGAGTAAATGGATGGCGGAGCAAGGTTTAGGAGATTGAAGGAAAGAGCGACAGAGGAAAACGACGCATAACCTACCTAGAGAGATTGAGTAAATGGATGGACGGAGCAAGGTTTAGGGAGATTGAAGGAAAGAGCGACAGAGAAAAACGATACATAACCTACCTAGAGAGCTTTGAGTAAATGGATGGCGGAGCAAGGTTTGGGAGATTGAAGGAAAAGAGCGACAGAGGAAAAACGACGCATAACCTACCTAGAGAGATTGAGTAAATGGATGGCGGAACAAGGTTTGGGAGATTGAAGGAAAGAGCGACAGAGAAAACGACACATAACCTACCTAGAGAGATTGAGTAAATGGATGGCGGAACAAGGTTTGGGGAGATTGAAGGAAAGAGCGACAGAGGAAAACGACACATAACCTACCTAGAGAGAGTAAAGATTGAGTAAATGGATGGGAAAGAGCGACAGAAAAAAAGGTTTAGGAGATTGAAGGAAAGAGCGGGACAGATGAAGGAAAATGACAGAGGAAACATAACCTAACCTACCTAGAGAGATTGAGTAAATGGATGGCGGAGCAAGGTTTAGGAGATTGAAGGAAAGAGCGACAGAGGAAAAACGACACATAAACCTACCTAGAGAGATTGAGTAAATGGATGGCGGAACAAGGTTTAGGAGATTGAAGGAAAGAGCGACAGAGGAAAACGACGCATAACCTACCTAGAGAGCTTGAGTAAATGGATGGCGGAGCAAGGTTTGGGAGATTGAAGGAAAGAGCGACAGAGGAAAACGACACATAACCTACCTAGAGAGATTGAGTAAATGGATGGCGGATCAAGGTTTGGGAGATTGAAGGAAAGAGCGACAGAGGAAAACGACACATAACCTACCTAGAGAGATTGAGTAAATGGATGGCGGAGCAAGGTTTAGGGAGATTGAAGGAAAGAGCGACAGAGGAAAAACGACGCATAACCTACCTAGAGAGATTGAGTAAATGGATGGCGGAGCAAGGTTTAGGAGATTGAAGGAAAGAGCGACAGAGGAAAACGACGCATAACCTACCTAGAGAGATTGAGTAAATGGATGGCGGAGCAAGGTTTAGGAGATTGAAGGAAAGAGCGACAGAGGAAAACGACGCATAACCTACCTAGAGAGATTGAGTAAATGGATGGCGGAGCAAGGTTTGGGAGATTGAAGGAAAGAGACGCATAACCTACCGAGATTGAGTAAATGGATGGCGGAAAATTGAAGGAAAGACGGAGAAAACCTACCTAGAGAGATTGAGTAAATGGATGGCGGAGCAAGGTTTGGGAGATTGAAGGAAAGAGCGACAGAGGAAAACGACGCATAACCTACCTAGAGAGATTGAGTAAATGGATGGCGGAACAAGGACAGAGGGGGAGATTGAAGGAAAGAGCGACAGAGGAAAACGACGCATAACCTACCTAGAGAGACTGAGTAAATGGATGGCGGAGCAAGGTTTAGGAGATTGAAGGAAAGAGCGACAGAGGAAAACGACGCATAACCTACCTAGAGAGATTGAGTAAATGGATGGCGGAGCAAGGTTTAGGAGATTGAAGGAAAGAGCGACAGATGAAAATGACGCGTAACCTACCTAGAGAGCTTGAGTAAATGGATGGCGGAGCAAGGTTTGGGAGATTGAAGGAAAGAGCGACAGATGAAAACGACGCATAACCTACCTAGAGAGATTGAGTAAATGGATGGCGGAGCAAGGTTTAGGAGATTGAAGGAAAGAGCGACAGAGGAAAACGACGCATAACCTACCTAGAGAGATTGAGTAAATGGATGGCGGAGCAAGGTTTAGGAGATTGAAGGAAAGAGCGACAGAGGAAAACGACGCATAACCTACCTAGAGAGATTGAGTAAATGGATGGCGGAGCAAGGTTTAGGAGATTGAAGGAAAGAGCGACAGAGGAAAACGACGCATAACCTACCTAGAGAGATTGAGTAAATGGATGGCGGAGCAAGGTTTAGGAGATTGAAGGAAAGAGCGACAGATGAAAACGACGCATAACCTACCTAGAGAGATTGAGTAAATGGATGGCGGAGCAAGGTTTAGGAGATTGAAGGAAAGAGCGACAGAGGAAAACGACGCATAACCTACCTAGAGATTGAAATGGTAAATGGATGGCGGAACAAGGTTTAGGAGATTGAAGGAAAGAGCGACAGAGGAAAACGACATAACCTACCTAGAGAGATTGAGTAAATGGATGGCGGAACAAGGTTTAGGAGATTGAAGGAAAGAGCGACAGAGGAAAACGACGCATAACCTACCTAGAGAGATTGAGTAAATGGATGACGGAGCAAGGTTTAGGGAGATTGAAGGAAAGAGGACAGAGGAAAACGACGCATAACCTACCTAGAGAGCTTGAGTAAATGGATGGCGGAGCAAGGTTTGGGAGATTGAAGGAAAAGAGCGACAGAGGAAAACGACGCATAACCTACCTAGAGAGATTTGAGTAAATGGATGGCGGAGCAAGGTTTAGGAGATTGAAGGAAAGAGCGACAGAGGAAAACGACGCATAACCTACCTAGAGAGATTGAGTAAATGGATGGCGGAGCAAGGTTTAGGAGATTGAAGGAAAGAGCGACAGAGGAAAACGACGCATAACCTACCTAGAGAGATTGAGTAAATGGATGGCGGAGCAAGGTTTTGGGGAGATTGAAGGAAAGAGCGACAGAGGAAAACGACGCGTAACCTACCTAAATGGAGAGAGCAAGGTTTGAGTAAATGGATGGCGGAGCAAGGTTTATGGGAGATTGAAGGAAAGAGCGACAGATGAAAACGACGCATAACCTACCTAGAGAGATTGAGTAAATGGATGGCGGGAGCAAGGTTTGGGAGATTGAAGGAAAGAGCGACAGAGGAAAACGACGCATAACCTACCTAGAGAGATTGAGTAAATGGATGGCGGAGCAAGGTTTAGGAGATTGAAGGAAAAGAGCGACAGAGAAAACGACGCATAACCTACCTAGAGAGATTGAGTAAATGGATGGCGGAGCAAGGTTTAGGGAGATTGAAGGAAAGAGCGACAGAGGAAAACGACGCACAACCTACCTAGAGAGATTGAGTAAATGGATGGCGGAGCAAGGTTTGGGAGATTGAAGGAAAGAGCGACAGAGGAAAACGACGCATAACCTACCTAGAGAGAGCTTGAGTAAATGGATGGCGGAGCAAGGTTTAGGAGATTGAAGGAAAGAGCGACAGATGAAATGACGCATAACCTACCTAGAGAGATTGAGTAAATGGATGGCGGAGCAAGGTTTGGGAGATTGAAGGAAAGAGCGACAGATAGAAAACGACAAGGTTAGGCATGAAGGAAAGAGCGACAGAGGAAAACCTAACCTAGAGAGATTGAGTAAAATGGATGGCGGAGCAAGGTTTAGGAGATTGAAGGAAAGAGCGACAGAGGAAAACGACGCATAACCTACCTAGAAAGATTGAGTAAATGGATGGCGGAGCAAGGTTTAGGAGATTGAAGGAAAGAGCGACAGAGGAAGGAAAACGAGGCATAACCTAACCTAGAGAGATTGAGTAAATGGATGGCGGAGCAAGGTTTAGGAGATTGGAAGGAAAGAGCGACAGAGGAAAACGACGCATAAACCTACCTAGAGAGATTGAGGAAAAATGGATGACGGAGCAAGGTTTAGGAGATTGAAGGAAAAAAGCGACAGAGGAAAACGACGCATAACCTACCTAGAGAGCTTGAGTAAATGGATGGCGGAGCAAGGTTTAGGAGATTGAAGGAAAGAGCGACAGAAGAAAACGACGCATAACCTACCTAGAGAGATTGAGTAAATGGATGGCGGAGCAAGGTTTGGGAGATTGAAGGAAAGAGCTACAGAGGAAAACGACGCATAACCTACCTAGAGAGCTTGAGTAAATGGATGGCGGAGCAAGGTTTAGGAGATTGAAGGAAAGAGCGACAGAGGAAAACGACACATAACCTACCTAGAGAGAGATTGAGTAAATGGATGGCGGAGCAAGGTTTAGGAGATTGAAGGAAAGAAAAGCGACAGAGGAAAAACGGACGCATAACCTACAGAGGAAAAGAGATAACCCACCTAGAGAGCTTGAAAATGGATGGCGGAGCAAGGTTTGGGAGATTGAAGGAAAGAGCGACAGAGGAAAACGACACATAACCTACCTAGAGAGATTGAGTAAATGGATGGCGGAGCAAGGTTTAGGAGATTGAAGGAAAGAGCGACAGAGGAAAACGACGCATAACCTACCTAGAGAGATTGAGTAAATGGATGACGGAGCAAGGTTTAGGAGATTGAAGGAAAGAGCGACAGAGGAAAACGACGCATAACCTACCTAGAGAGATTGAGTAAATGTATGACGGAGCAAGGTTTAGGAGATTGAAGGAAAGAGCGACAGAGGAAAACGACGCATAACCTACCTAGAGAGCTTGAGTAAATGGATGGCGGAGCAAGGTTTGGGAGATTGAAGGAAAGAGCGACAGAGGAAAACGACACATAACCTACCTAGAGATTGAGTAAATGGATGGCGGAACAAGGTTTAGGAGATTGAAGGAAAGAGCGACAGAGGAAAACGACGCATAACCTACCTAGAGAGATTTGAGTAAATGGATGGTGGAGCAAGGTTTAGGAGATTGAAGGAAAGAGCGACAGATGAAAACGACACATAACCTACCTAGAGAGATTGAGTAAATGGATGGCGGAACAAGGTTTAGGAGATTGAAGGAAAGAGCGACAGAGGAAAACGACACATAACCTACCTAGAGAGATTGAGTAAATGGATGGCGGAGCAAGGTTTAGGAGATTGAAGGAAAGAGCGACAAAGGAAAACGACACATAACCTACCTAGAGAGCTTGAGTAAATGGATGGCGGATTAAGGTTTAGGAGATTGAAGGAAAGAGCGACAGAGGAAAACGACACATAACCTACCTAGAGAGCTTGAGTAAATGGATGGCGGAGCAAGGTTTGGGAGATTGAAGGAAAGAGCGACAGAGGAAAACGACACATAACCTACCTAGAGAGATTGAGCAAAATGGATGGCGGAACAAGGTTTAGGGAGATTGAAGGAAAGAGCGACAGAGGAAAAAACGACACATAACCTACCTAGAGAGATTGAGTAAATGGATGGCGGAGCAAGGTTTGGGAGATTGAAGGAAAGAGGGACAGAGGAAAACGACACACAACCTACCTAGAGAGCTTGAGTAAATGGATGGCGGAGCAAGGTTTAGGAGATTGAAGGAAAGAGCGACAGAGGAAAACGACATAACCTACCTAGAGAGATTGAGTAAATGGATGGCGGAACAAGGTTTAGGAGATTGAAGGAAAGAGCGACAGAGGAAAACGACGCATAACCTACCTAGAGATTGAGTAAATGGATGACGGAACAAGGTTTAGGAGATTGAAAAAGAAAGAGCTTGAGACAGATTGAAAACGACGACAGAAAACGACGCATAACCTAGAGAGATTGAGTAAATGGATGGCGGAGCAAGGTTTAGGAGATTGAAGGAAAGAGCGACAGAGGAAAACGACGCATAACCTACCTAGAGAGATTGAGTAAATGGATGGCGGAACAAGGTTTAGGAGATTGAAGGAAAGAGCGACAGAGGAAAAACGACGCATAACCTACCTAGAGAGATTGAGTAAAATGGATGGCGGAGCAAGGTTTAGGGAGATTGAAGGAAAGAGCGACAGAGGAAAACGACGCATAACCTACCTAGAGAGATTGAGTAAATGGATGGCGGAGCAAGGTTTAGGAGATTGAAGGAAAGAGCGACAGAGGAAAACGACGCATAACCTACCAGAGTTTGAGTAAATGGACCAAGGTTTAGGAGATGGAAGAAAGAGACAGAGGAGTAAATAGAGAGATTGGTAAATGGAGCAAGGTTTGGGAGATTGAAGGAAAGAGCGACAGAGGAAAACGACGCATAACCTACCTAGAGAGATTGAGTAAATGGATGGCGGAGCAAGGTTTGGGAGATTGAAGGAAAGAGCGACAGAGAAAACGACGCATAACCTACCTAGAGAGATTGAGTAAATGGATGGCGGAACAAGGTTTGGGAGATTGAAGGAAAGAGCGACAGAGGGAAAACGACACATAACCTACCTAGAGAGATTGAGTAAATGGATGGCGGAGCAAGGTTTAGGAGATTGAAGGAAAGAGCGACAGAGGAAAACGACACATAACCTACCTAGAGAGATTGAGTAAATGGATGGCGGAGCAAGGTTTAGGGAGATTGAAGGAAAGCGACAGAGGAAAAACGACACATAACCTACCTAGAGAGATTGAGTAAAATGGATGGCGGAACAAGGTTTAGAGATTGAAGGAAAAGAGCGACAGAGGAAAACGACACATAACCTACCTAGAGAGATTGAGGTAAATGGATGACGGAGCAAGGTTTGGGAGATTGAAGGAAAGAGCGACAGAGGAAAACGACGCATAACCTACCTAGAGAGATTGAGTAAATGGATGGCGGAGCAAGGTTTTAGAGATTGAAGGAAAGAGCGACAGAGGAAAACGACGCATAACCTACCTAGAGAGATTGAGTAAATGGATGGCGGAGCAAGGTTTAGGAGATTGAAGGAAAGAGCGACAGGAAAACGACGCATAACCTACCTAGAGAGATTGAGTAAATGGATGGCGGAGCAAGGTTTAGGAGATTGAAGGAAAGAGCGACAGAGGAAAAACGACGCATAACCTACCTAGAGAGATTGAGTAAATGGATGGCGGAGCAAGGTTTGGGAGATTGAAGGAAAGAGCGTCAGAGGAAAACGACGCATAACCTAGGGACCTAGAGAGATTGAGTAAATGGATGGCGGAGCAAGGTTTAGGAGATTGAAGGAAAGAGCGACAGAGGAAAACGACGCATAACCTACCTAGAGAGATTGAGTAAATAAATGGATGGCGGAAAACAAGGTTTACCCAGGAGATTGAAGGAAAGAGCGGTTTGGGAGATTGAATGAAAACGACGACATAACCTACCTAGAGAGATTGAGTAAATGGATGGCGGAGCAAGGTTTGGGAGATTGAAGGAAAGAGCGACAGAGGAAAACGACGCATAACCTACCTAGAGAGATTGAGTAAATGGATGGCGGAGCAAGGTTTAGGAGATTGAAGGAAAAGAGCGACAGAGGAAAACGACGCATAACCTACCCAGAGAGATTGAGTAAATGGATGGCGGAGCAAGGTTTAGGAGATTGAAGGAAAGAGCGACAGAGGAAAACGACGCACAACCTACCTAGAGAGATTGGAGTAAATGGATGGCGGAGCAAGGTTTAGGAGATTGAAGGAAAGAGCGACAGAGGAAAACGACGCATAACCTACCTAGAGAGATTGAGTAAATGGATGGCGGAGCAAGGTTTAGGAGATTGAAGGAAAGAGCGACAGATGAAAACGACGCATAACCTACCTAGAGAGCTTGAGTAAATGGATGACGGAGCAAGGATTTGGAGATTGAAGGAAAGAGCGACAGAGGAAAACGACGCATAACCTACCTAGAGAGATTGAGTAAATGGATGGCGGAGCAAGGTTTAGGAGATTGAAGGAAAGAGCGACAGAGGAAAACGACGCATAACCTACCTAGAGAGATTGAGTAAATGGATGGCGGAGCAAGGTTTAGGAGATTGAAGGAAAGAGCGACAGAAAAAACGACGCATAACCTACCTAGAGAGATGGCGGAGCAAGGTTTGAGTAAATGGATGGCGGAGCAAGGTTTGGGAGATTGAAGGAAAGAGCGACAGATGAAAACGACGCATAACCCTACCTAGAGAGATTGAGTAAATGGATGACGGAGCAAGTTTAGGAGATTGAAGGAAAGAGCGACAGAAGGAAAACGACGCATAACCTACCTAGAGAGATTGAGTAAATGGATGGCGGAGCAAGGTTTAGGAGATTGAAGGAAAGAGCGACAGAAGAAAACGACGCATAACCTACCTAGAGAGATTGAGTAAATGGATGGCGGAGCAAGGTTTGGAGATTGAAGGAAAGAGCGACAGAGGAAAACGACCCATAACCTACCTAGAGAGATTGAGTAAATGGATGACGGAGCAAGGTTTAGGAGATTGAAGGAAAAAGCGACAGAGGAAAACGACGCATAACCTACCTAGAGAGCTTGAGTAAATGGATGGCGGAGCAAGGTTTAGGATATTGAAGGAAAGAGCGACAGATGAAAACGACGCATAACCTACCTAGAGAGCTTGAGTAAATGGATGACGGAGCAAGGTTTAGGAGATTGAAGGAAAGAGCGACAGAGGAAAAACGACGCATAACCTACCTAGAGAGATTGAGTAAATGGATGGCGGAGCAAGGTTTAGAAGATTGAAGGAAAGAGCGACAGAGGAAAAACGACGCATAACCTACCTAGAGAGATTGAGTAAATGGATGGCGGAGCAAGGTTTAGGAGATTGAAGGAAAGAGCGACAGAGGAAAAACGACGCATAACCTACCTAGAGAGCTTGAGTAAATGGATGGCGGAACAAGGTTTAGAGATTGAAGGAAAGAGCGACAGAGGAAAACGACGCATGAAGAAAACCTACCCTAGAGAGATTGAGTAAATGGATGGCGGAACAAGGTTTAGGAGATTGAAGGAAAGAGCGACAGAGGAAAACGACGCATAACCTACCTAGAGAGATTGAGTAAATGGATGGTGGAGCAAGGTTTAGAGATTGAAGGAAAGAGCGACAGGGAAAAAACGACTTGATAACCTACCTAGAGAGCTTGAGTAAATGGATGGCGGAGCAAGGTTTGGGAGATTGAAGGAAAGAGCGACAGAGGAAAACGGCGCATAACCTACCTAGAGAGCTTGAGTAAATGGATGGCGGAGCAAGGTTTGGGAGATTGAAGGAAAGAGCGACAGAGGAAAACGACACATAACCTACCTAGAGAAATTGAGTAAATGGATGGGGGAACAAGGTTTAGGAGATTGATGGAAAGAGCGACAGAGGAAAACGACACATAACCTACCTAGAGAGATTGAGTAAATGGATGGCGGAACAAGGTTTAGGAGATTGAAGGAAAGAGCGACAGAGGAAAACGACACATAACCTACCTAGAGAGATTGAGTAAATGGATGACGGACCAAGGTTTAGGAGATTGAAGGAAAGAGCGACAGAGGAAAACGACGCATAACCTACCTAGAGAGCTTGAGTAAATGGATGGCGGAGCAAGGTTTGGGAGATTGAAGGAAAGAGCGACAGAGGAAAACGACGCATAACCTACCTAGAGAGATTGAGTAAATGGATGGCGGAGCAAGGTTTGGGAGATTGAAGGAAAGAGCGACAGTGGAAAACGACGCATAACCTACCTAGAGAGATTGAGGAAATGGATGGCGGAGCAAGGTTTGGGAGATTGAAGGAAAGAGCGACAGAGGAAACGACGCATAACCTACCTAGAGAGCTTGAGTAAAATGGATGGCGGAGCAAGGTTTGGGAGATTGAAGGAAAGAGCGACAGAGAAAACGACACATAACCTACCTAGAGAGATTGAGTAAATGGCGGAGCAAGGTTTAGGAGATTGAAGGAAAGAGCGACAGAAGAAAACGACGCATAACCTACCTAGAGAGCTTGAGTAAATGGATGGCGGAGCAAGGTTTGGGAGATTGAAGGAAAGAGCGACAGAAGAAAAACGACGCATAACCTACCTAGAGAGATTGAGTAAATGGATGGCGGAGCAGGTTTGGGGTTTGGGAGACCTTGAAAATTGAGTAAATGGATGGCGGAGCAAGGTTTAGGAGACAGAGGAAAACGAAAACGACACATAACCTACCTAGAGAATTGAGTAAAATGGATGGCGGAACAAGGTTTAGGAGATTGAAGGAAAGAGCGACAGAAGAAAACGACACATAACCCTACCTAGAGAGCTTGAGTAAATGGATGGCGGAGCAAGGTTTAGGAGATTGAAGGAAAGAGCGACAGAAGAAAACGACGAACCTACCTAGAGAGAGAGCTTGAGTAAAATGGATGACGGGCAAGGTTTAGAGATTGAGAAAAAATGATGAAAACGACGACCAAGAGCTTTAAATGGATGGCGGAGGGGGAGATTGAAGGAAAAGAGCGACAGAGGAAAACGACGCATAACCTACCTAGAGAGCTTGAGTAAATGGATGGCGGAGCAAGGTTTTAGGAGATTGAAGCTGAGAAAGAGCGACAGAAGAAAACGACGCATAACCTACCTAGAGAGCTTGAATAAATGGATGGCGGAGCAAGGTTTAGAGATTGAAGGAAAGAGCGACAGAAGAAAACGACGCAACCTACCTAGAGATTGAGTAAATGGATGGCGGAGCAAGGTTTAGGAGATTGAAGGAAAGAGCGACAGATGAAAACGACGCATAACCTACCTAGAGAGCTTGAGTAAATGGATGGCGGAGCAAGGTTTGGGAGATTGAAGGAAAGAGCGACAGATGAAAAACGACGCATAACCTACCCAGAGAGATTGAGTAAATGGATGGCGGAGCAAGGTTTAAAGAGCGACGGGGAGATTGAAGGAAAGAGCGACAGAGGAAAAACGACGCATAACCTACCTAGAGAGATTGAGTAAATGGATGGCGGAGCAAGGTTTAGGAGATTGAAGGAAAGAGCGACAGAGGAAAACGACACATAACCTACCTAGAGAGATTGAGTAAATGGATGGCGGATCAAGGTTTAGGAGATTGAAGGAAAGAGCGACAGATGAAAACGACACATAACCTACTGAGTAGAGAGCTTGAGTAAATGGATAGCGGAAACAAGGTTTAGGAGATTGAAGGAAAGAGCGACAAAGGAAAAAACGACGCATAACCTACCTAGAGAGATTGAGTAAATGGATGGCGGATTAAAGGTTTAGAGATTGAAGGAAAGTTTAGGAGACAGAGGAAAAACGACGCATAACCTACCTAGAGAGCTTGAGTAAATGGATGGCGGAGCAAGGTTTAGAGATTGAAGGAAAGAGCGACGGATGAAAAACGACACATAACCTACCTAGAGAGATTTGAGTAAATGGATGGCGGAGCAAGGTTTAGAGATTGAAGGAAAGAGCGACAGAGGAAAAACGACGCATAACCTACCTAGAGAGCTTGAGTAAATGGATGGCGGAGCAAGGTTTAGGAGATTGAAGGAAAGAGCGACGGAGGAAAACGACGCATAACCTACCTAGGGAGCTTGAGTAAATGGATGGCGGATTAAGGTTTAGGAGATTGAAGGAAAGAGCTACAGAGGAAAACGACGCATAACCTACCTAGAGAGATTGAGTAAATGGATGGCGGAGCAAGGTTTGGGGGAGATTGAAGGAAAGAGCGACAGAAGAAAACGACGCATAACCTACCTAGAGAGCTTGAGTAAATGGATGACGGAGCAAGGTTTAGAGATTGAAGGAAAGAGCGACAGAAGAAAACGACGCATAACCTACCTAGAGAGATGGAGTAAATGGATGACGGAGCAAGGTTTGGGAGATTGAAGGAAAGAGCTACAGGGAAAACGACGCATAACCTACCTAGAGAGCTTGAGTAAATGGATGACGGAGCAAGTTTTAGGAGATTGAAGGAAAGAGCGACAGAGGAAAACGACACATAACCTACCTAGAGAGCTTGAGTAAATGGATGGCGGATTAAGGTTTAGGAGATTGAAGTAAAGAGCGACAGATGAAAACGACGCATAACCTACCTAGAGAGATTGAGTAAATGGATGGCGTTGCAAGGTTTAGGAGATTGAAGGAAAGAGCGACAGAGGAAAACGACGCATAACCTACCTAGAGAGCTTGAGTAAATGGATGGCGGAGCATGGTTTTGAAGAGATAACAATAACACACAATTTATTAAGAACTACAAATTGTGGAGAGCCATGATCGCCTACGCACTAAAGGGATACGTCACATCGAAGTTTTCCAAGTTATTTTAAAAGAATTTCCATAAAGTTTTCGAGTCCCTGTGTATATTCAACTTTCTCAAAATATTGTCCGTGTTTTTCTTTTCTTTGTGCTATATCAGTATTTTTTTTCGCACATTGTCGTTTTTATTTTTAAGTATCGTCTTCACATTTTATGCTTTCACCAGATCCCAAATACACACAAAACCCCCCAAAACAAAACAAAACAAAATCCTTAATAAAATGCTTCCGTCGGGCTTAAACCAAACTTGCGTAAATGAAAGCTTGATGCTCAAATCCATCCATCCTGTCTCTTTCAAAATAATTTATCTTCTCCATGATAAAGCCTTCATCAAGCATCCAATCAGTAAGTAAAGACAGAAAAGAATGTAGATAAATATATTAAGAAACTCATTTTCCTGCAGCACATCTTATATATGTAACTCCTTGCAAGGAGGTTGCCCTCCAATTTCATCTTTTAAGGCTTTAAGTGACAACCCCCCCACCCCCAAAAAATCAACAAAAAAAAAAACCCAAAAAAAAAAAAAGAAAGAAAAAACAAAAATCACCCCGCCCCCAAAAAACAGAGTCGTTTTTCAAGTTATTTTAAAATCTCTTCAATTAAAGCATTTCTCTATTAATTTTTTATTGTAGCATACCTACAGACGATAATGGGTATGTCCCCATTCACATAAATACAGTAGTAAATACTGTATGTTGATTTGCAGTTAGAGATTTGTCGCCAGCTGTGCTTGTCAAACTCTCTGCCTTCGGGCAGAGAGGATCCACAGACGAGGATATATCGAAGAGAAGAGTCTCGTCTCGGGAAAACAACTACACTGCCCCGTTTTATATGGGGTCTACGGGCTCGGATATCCCACATTAAATTCGGCCTTGATCCACATCTGAGCGCGTGGGGCAGTTGGTAGATACCGTTTGCAGGTCTGCAGTTGAAAATTGTGGAATTCACTTGACTCACTTCTAACAGCTGACTACTTCTACGCGCCGCTGGCGAATCTTATATGTGCTGTTCTTGTCCTAAGTATTATCATTCATTACCAACATTCGTGTGAATATTCTATTCAGTAACCTTCCCTAGGTTACAACATTTTTATTAAGAGTATTATTCCATATTATTGTTCTTATATCCAAAGTTAAGCAACGTCGCGCCTGGTCAGTACCTATATAGATGGACACATGGGAATACTAGATGTTGTAAACTTGGATGTGCGTGTAGAGTAATGGGTAATGACTCGAAATTGTTAATTGGAGAGCCGAGTTCCAATTCCGTTGTGTTTGTTATATTCATTTACTCGCAAAGACTCTTGGGAAATATATGAAAACGCCTCTTCCTCCAGCTATGAGCTAATTAGTAAAACTTGCATCACTAAAACCATTATCAATGAAAAAAAGAAAGAAAATACTTAAAAGAAATTACTTTAAATAACCTTGAAAGGGTTGAAAAGCCGTAGAAAACGAATCAGTTAAGCAATACACATCATGGCAACCAGTCTGGTAAAAGGTAAGCCAGGTATATGTGCGTGATATAGTGAAAGGTGTTGATACAAAGCCCCGCGTAACCTTGCAAGTGGGGTCCAGTTAGAAATAATTTGATAATTTAATTTAAACAATAATTTATTACTATTACCGTTACGAAGACGCTTATGGACATACAGAAGCCTAGAAAGAGATACGAAGAACCAGATTCACTATAAAACAATCGATAAATGATCCTTACTCTCCTTATCCGCAACCAAGCTGTTGCATCAACAGATAGATAGATAGATAGAAACAGACGGCGATAGATAGATAGAAAGCGAGAGAGAGAGAGAGAGAGAGAGAAAGGGACAGAGATTTAGAATCGATTGATATCACTCTTATCTATATTGGCATTATATAAATCTCAACCGACAATAGAACTGGCTAGTTGGTTCATTCATGTGTTCATAAAGAAACAGCTAACATTGTATGCTTATTTTTTAAAGTACTCTTATTCTTTCTTTCAAAATCTTTTCTCTTTTTTTCTTGCTCTCCCTATCTGCAACTAAGCTGTCGCATCTATCTATCTATCTATCTATCTATCTATCTATCTTATCTATATATATATCTATATATATATATATCTCTATATATATCTATATCTATATATATATATATATATATATATATATATATATATATATATATATATATATATATATATATATAGAGAGAGAGAGAGAGAGAGAGAGAGAGAAGAGAGAGTCAACTGGATATCATTTTTATCTATATCGGCATTTTGGGCGTAATCCCTAACGGTATAGTAGAGGCTTCTTTAACAAATACAAATTTAATATGGCAAAAGACCGTATTTGAGAAAGCTCCCAAAGCCTGTCTTCACTACTGGAAAGAGCGATAACAGCTAGTGGACTTGAGAAACCTATTTTCCCGGAAAACCGTTTTAAGAGAAAGATTTTGTAAATTTCAACCGAGGTTGCTCAGTAAATGAATATCCAATGTTCCCTCATTAGAAAACGGCTAATATTACTAATTACTGATATTAGCGTTACGAAGACGCCTATGGACATAAAGAAGCACAGAAGGGGATATGAAAAACCAGCTTTTTTCTATAAAACAATAAGTAAAAGATTCTTACTTCCCCTATGTGCAACTAAGCTGTCGCATGGACAGACAGACAGACAGATAGATAAATAGATAGATAGATGAGATAGATATAAATAGATATATATATATATATATATATATATATATATATATATATGAACAGATTGCGATAGATAGATAGATAGATAGAAAGAAAGAAAGAAACAGAGAGATAGATAGATAGAAACAGACTTATATATATATATATATATATATATATATATATATATATATGAACAGATTGCGATAGATAGATAGATAGAAAGAAAGAAAGAAACAGAGAGATAGATAGATTGATAGATAGATAGAAACAGACTGAGATATATATATATATATATATATGAACAGATTGCGATAGATAGATAGAAAGAAAGAAAGAAACAGAGAAATAGATAGATTGATAGATAGATAGAGACAGATTGAGAGAAAGAGACATAAACAGACTGCGAGAGATAGATAGATAGATAGATAGATAGATAGATAGATAGATAGATAGAATGCGAATGAGAGTGTGTGTGTGTGTGTGTGTGTGTGTGTGTGAGAGAGAGAGAGAGAGTGAAAGGAGGAAAGAGAATCGAGGGATATCACTCTTATCTATATCATCATTAACGGGATAGTAGAGAGTTCTTTAACAAATACAAATTTAATATGACACAAAACGGTATTTATGAAAACTCCCAAAAGGTGTCTTCACTACTGGAAAGAGCGATAACAGTTACGTTGTGCCGACTCTCTCACTGCTCTATCGCAACTTCCATAGAAAGTGCTCGGACGAACTACATTCCTTGGTTCTGCCAGGTCTAAACTTGACGGCTAGGACCCACCATGCTGCTTACATAGTAGCAAACCATTCACATTCCCTTCGTATTCCATCGACGAGAAGTAATTCCATTCAAACAGATTCTTCCCGCGAACCACTGTCCTATGGAACAGACTCCCGAGAGGATGTTTCCCTGATCGCTACAATCTTAAACCGTTCAAATCTAGAGTTAATCGTTATCTTTCCCCTCCTATCCATATAAACTATCCCTTAATGTAACCTCGAGAGGTGCCCACACCTTGTAGAGGGTGAGCCTTATTGTAAAAAAAAAATAATACTAACCTTGAGAAACCTATTTTCCTGAAAAATTGTTTCAATGGAAAATATTATAAATTACAGCCAAATGGAGCATTGGTTTCTCGATCAATGTATGTTGAATGTTTCCTTATAAGGAAACAGCTATAATTACCATTTACCATATCAAGATTGTGAAGAAAAAAGGCTATGTTGAGGACTGGATTTGGAATCTTAAGACATATGTGTTCATATTTAGTATGCATTATGGGCTTAAATTTTTAAATCTCTTGTAGGTAAAGAACTTTTAAAGCTTTTTGACCAATCCTCGTATTTTCTTAACTAATTATAATTCTACTTGTCGTTGATCCCATGTGTTGCATGAAAAAGTTAACTCTGTTTCTACAAAGTTTTACTCGTTACATTACAAAGCTTTGTTCAGGTGTACAATCATCATGGTAAAACTCTAACAGTTCAGTACCCTATTCTTTGTTTTTAATTAAATTTTCCTGTTGCTTAATACTTTACTCAAGTTGGCAAACTAAAAAGAATGTTAGCATATATATCAAGAAGCTCGTTTTCAGCAGGTGACTCTTTGCAAAGGCGGGTGCACCCCAATTCCATGCCTACTGAGTAAATCCGTGTAGATTTAAATTGTCGGGGTGGCTTACATTGCTGGAAACAAGCCAAGCCAGTTAGTATATTATTAATATAGTATTTACCTTCTGTTTTCCATCTATTTTTGTAGAAAAGGAATCCATATTCGTAAATGATTGTAAAACGGACAAAGACTGTAGGATGGATAGACTGGAACATAATAACAACAAATGTAACAGAAAAAGTTGCAGGATCTTTTTGTTGATATAAATTATAAAGTAAACGAAATGGAACTTTAATTGTAACAACCATTTATTTTTTTTTGTGTATACTTACTATGGTTTGGTCTTTATATTCAAATAAGGAATTCCCTTCCAAAAGTTAAGTAAAGTATAAAGAAACACGAACATTTAGTTAGAAACAAAAAAAGTGTACTGAACTGTTATGCAATATCAGACCTCGTATATGGTATTGAATGCTAGACAATCACCTCACAGATGAAGAAGAGACTTGAAGCAAACAGAAATGAGGTTCTACAGAAGGATGCTGAGAATACCATGGACCGAACATGTGAGCAACTACGAAGACTTAGAGAAAACGAAAAAAAGAGTGGACGCTTATACTTAACATAAGAAACACAGTTGAAAATTCTATGACATATAATGAGGAAACAGGGCCCCGTTATGGCAGCGAGTGCTGGACAATCCACTGACAGATAAAGAAGAGACTTGAAGCTAACAGAAATGAGGTTCTACAGAAATATGCTGAGAATACCATGGACCAAACATGTGAGCAACGACGAAGTTTTAGAGAAAGCTTGATACTTACGGGACAGATTGAGGGTAAGAGTGACAGACACGAAATAGAAGAAGAAAAAGAAGAATTCAGTGTCGCATCCCAGTTCAAGAGCGGAAGTAGTAAAAATTATTAAATTATTTCTAAATTATTTAGAATTAAAAGTATTCAAATAAATAAATTTAACACATATTTACCATTTTAGTTGTTGTTGCTGTTGAAAGTTCCCAATTGATGTGGTTTGTGTTATTTGCCACATTTCTTTGTGATTCTGTAGCGCCAGTCGTCGAGGTTTAAAGAAGATAAACTCGCTAAGAGATACAGGCTACATTGGCTTAATGACATTTATAAGCATTGATTCAAGAAAGCGGTTGTATACAGCAGTCAGTTTAAATCATTTCTGAACAAGTTTGGCGTCATCCATGACATCGATATGGAAGTCTCAATTTGACGAGACTATTTAAGAACATGACTCCTATTTTTTTAGGTTAACATTTTGGTTTTGTAGCAATTTGCTTTCTTAGCTCCATTCTCGTTGTCCCTTTCGCCTCACCATCAATGAATAATCGCTATCGTCTGAGCACTTGGAAACCAATCGAGGAATAATTTGAAGGTTTTCATATAAATTTCCAATAGTGTTTCTTCTGTCAGAACTAATAAGAACATCGGACTGTTTTGTCTTATTCTAATCACACCAGCATCTGGCCTGCCACTATGGGACCTGTCACTAAGATCAGGTTTTAATTACTTTCTCGGATTTGCCAGTCACTCTATATTCAAATCTCCTTACTATGCTTACATTAAAGAGTATTTCTTTCATAAACTTTCCTTAACTTCCTTGTTCTCAGTGCTTTCTCCTTCCAAAAAGTAGAAATTAGCTCTTTTCTTTCCACGCATGTGCAGATGACAACCAGTTTGAAAGAAGATTAGGAGTAACAAAAGAGAAGATAATTCCCCCAAATCTTTCCTCAGCTTCTAGAAAATGAATGATCTATTATCGTACAGCTCTTTGCTTTCTATGTTTGTCAAGAGGGCAGCCATTTTATAAAAGGATTATGGGTAAACAAAAACAAGCAAACAAACAAACAAACAAAAATATGAGAAAGTAGCGCCATAAATTTTTCACCCTCGGATTTTAGAAAAGTCATAGTTTATAGCAAAAGAAAAAAATAGAAAGATAGAAAAAAAAGAAAGAGGAAAAGATAAAAAAGAAACAAGGGAAAAGTGAAGAAAAAAGAAAAGAAAAAAAAACTTGGAATTCTGAATAATACTTTTAAAATTACATTAAAACAGGCATTACTTTTTGACTGACCCGCGTAGAATAACGCTAACAACAACAGCAAAAACAACAACAACAACAACAATAATAATAATAATAATAATAAGAAGAAGAATGATAAACTGTATAATTGAAGAAATAACTCCACTCTTACGTGATAGGATAAAAAAAAATGAAACAGGTGTGGCAGATTGTATACAGATAGAGTTTCACATTTGTGTCGTAATATATATATATATATATATATATATATATATATATATATATGAATTACACGTATCTATTAAAAACTAACTTTTACACTGTATCCATTTATGGGAAGTCATTATCATTCCAAGGATTGTACGGACAATTTAACTAATTCTTTGTGAGGGTTTTGTAGTTAGTTCCACACTTGGGCCCATTTTATGACTTTTTCAAGTGTAAAATTCGCAAGAAAAGCTGGACAAAACCAAAAACAACAACCAGCAGCTCTGATCATTTTTCGGAATGCCAGTCACATCGAGGACACCATTCTTAGAATTTGTAAAAACAAAGATGAATGATATGTTCACCCTGATAAGCAAAGACAATCACAATACATTGTACTTGAACCCACATTTACTATGCTATCAAATTCATGAACCAACGCGTTAATGCACTAAGTCCCACGGATTAATTGTGAGTAATTTTAAGTTCAGTCCATAGGCCGTGTAGTAAAGTCTCTACTCTAATCACTCTAATCCTCATTCTAGAAATGCAGGCAGAAATCATGTGTATTTGTATATAAAAAAAACCCGGCTTGTCGGCATGTGATTTACAGTACGCCAACTTGCAACTCAGCAGAGTGCTAAGTGCCCCTAAACAAAGAGAACACTTCCGAGGTGGATACTAAGAGACACCTTTTATGTCTCGTACAAACCGAATTTATGTCTAGCTTTTAGGCTCTAGTGTAAACCGTACTTATGACTACATGTTTTTTTTTACTCTACTGTAAACCAAACCTATATCAAACTCATTTGAATCAGTTGTAAAATGAAACCATAGCCATCTTTTTGTCTCTAGTATAAACAGGACATGTCTACCTTATTGACTCTAGGGTAAACAGGATCTATATCTAGCTTGTTCACTCTAGTGTAACCAGGAATTATTTGTACCTTTTTTGACTATAGTGTAAACTGGTCCTATTTCTACGCTTTTGAATATACTAGAAACAGGACTTATATCTTTTTTTACCTTTTTTAACTATAGTCCAAAACGGACATATTTCTACCTTTTTGACATAAACATGTTTTAGTCTGCATTTTGACTATAGTGCAAAGCGGGCCTATTTCTACCTTTTTGACACAAACATGTTTTAGTCTGCATTTTGACTATAGTGCAAAGCGGGCCTATTTTTACCTTTTTGACTCTAGTCAACACAGGACTTCTGTTGACCATTTTGATTCTAGTATAAACAAGACTTATGCCTACCTTTTTGACTCTGGTGTAAACCTGACCTCCGTCTGCCTATTTATTAATTCATTGTGATTTTTTCCCCGACAAGTCTTATATTCAACATTGGATAGTCCAACAGGAGTTTACGTGTCATTAAATTAACCAACCTCACCTTACCCACACAAAGTTTCCTATTTTGCATTTATTTATTTGATTGCATAAAAGTGTTTATGCATTGTAAAGCAAAACCTTGTTTATTTGTTTTAAAAGTTAAAATGCAATTTCATTTCTTGCCGAAAACCTTTTTTCTTCAATAGAGAAACGGAATCCAGCTTTGTACTTTTTTCTATTTTTCACGACATTCTGCAAATAATGTTTCAAAACGCAGACACTAGTAATTGTAGCAGGGACACTTTTTTTTTTATTTGAAATAAACGTCTGGAAATACATTTTATGCAAGATTTACCAAAGTGAAATGATTTAGAAGTTATCAGTGGGATCGGGGAGAGCGTTGCGGTTTCAAATCTCCCCTCAGTTGTTAATGAAAAACAAATGAAAATATATTTAATCACCTTAACATAGTCTGGCGCAAGGTCATTTTGAAGGTAAAAAGATTGTGTTTTGAGATGATCTTTCAATTTGCATATAATGTAACTCCCCTCTCTCTCTCTCTCTCTCTCTATATATATATATATATATATATATATATATATAAATTATATAAATTACTGCAAATCGCGGCGTACAAGTCGACTTGGTGCACAACTCGAGCTCAAGATTTTTAGCTCAAAATTATGAGTTAGGCCTATACCTACCGTATAGGTCGGCCACCAAACATAGGGAAGGCTATCAGTGGCCCCAAACTTGGGCCTATCGATAAATGAAGTTGGCTAGAGTATATGGTAACTTGTGACAAAACTACATATGCTAGCACTACATATGGTTACACCACTATTAAGAAACATCGTTAAATATTTGAGCTTAGCAACTTTAACAAAATATTTTCAGAAGTGGGTACAAACGAAAAGAATTGAAATTGAAAACTTTATCCATTTCATCGAAACAGCCGTTAACACTCTCTCTTCCCTTCTTTTTTTTTGCATTCATATTTTTCACTGAAACCATCTATCTATCTATCTATCTATCTATCTATCTATCTATCACTGTGTTTATATCTATCTATCTATCTATCTATGTATGTGAGCGCACGTATTTGTGACAAAGAAGAGGAAGAGAGTCTATTCATATCTATGTATGTATATATCTGTCTATCTAAGTCTATTCATATCTATCTATTTCAGTATATTCATATCTATCTATCTATCTATCTATCTATCTATCTATCTATCTATCTATCTATCTATCTATCTATCTATCTCAGTCTATTCATATCTATGTATGTATCAGTCTGTCAGGGCGTAACAGTCGTGCGAACTAACGAAGAGAGAGACAATTATAATTAATTAACTACAGTCTTACTATTTAAAATAAAAAAAATGACTGTTTAAAAAACATTCAATTTCGGCATTAAATTAACCAATGGGTTGACCAGCCGTAAAAGAAACAAACCAAGATCAACCATTGATTATATTTGCGGAATGTTGTTTCCTCCATCAGATTAATTATAATAGGACACATATTAAGTGCAGAAAGATTCCCACGTTAGGGCGAATATAAAGTTTGTTATATTTTCGTAATATAAGTGATGCTAACGAAATGTTCATGGATGTTGGATGGACTGATCAATCCTTTCGTGCGTCAAGTTACTCAGCTTTATCCGTGTCTTGCCGAATATTTGACGCGGGTCTGGAAATCCCTGTACAAGGAAATAAAGATCCACCATTTTTTTTTTATGAAGAAGTTACTTCGCGCCTTAAGTTCCACAACTTTTGAATAGAATCTTGCTGTTTGTCTGAAAATAGGGGATCAGCCTGATCTTTCACTGAATTCTCGGCTTTTAAAAGGCTAAAACATTCATCACGTTTTTATATTCTGCTCGTAATTATATTGCATTGAGGGGGGAGAGAGAGTGAGAGAGAGAGAAAGAAAGAAAGAGAGAGAGAGAGAAAGAGAGAGAGAGAGAGAGAGAGAGAGAGAGAGAGAGAGAGAGAGATGACACTGTCCTTTCGCTGGTTCCTGAAGCTTTCATAACATTTACAAGACAGCAAAGTTCATCGTGACATGAACGGTTTTGTTCTTATGTTCACTGACTGTATGGGCGGACATTCTCTCTAATTCTTTCTCCAGAAATGCCAACCTTAGAGTTTCCTTCCATTTTCCGAATGTCTTAACCCTTTCAATGCCTATGAATTATTCAAATGCTCGCTAAATTTCTTTCGTATTTAATGACACAAGTCATGCAATGCACGCGTATATTTACATAAACAAGTTGATGAACATGTAAGTATATGCACATACACACACAGACAAAGCAGCTTACGGCCACATCTCATTAAAACACCAGTCCCACGTACAAACACCAAAGTTAAGCAACGTCGAGCCTGGTCAATACCGAGATGGGTGACCGGGAATACCACGTGTTGTAAACTTGGATGTGCGGGTGGTGTAATGGATAATGACTCGAAGCCGAGTTCCATTTCCAGTTGGGTTCGTTATATTCATTTACACGCAAATACGCTTGGAAAAGGTATGAATCGACTGCTTCTTTCCTCCAGCTATGGGTTAATTAATAAAACTTGTATCAATAAAGTCATTATTATCTAAAAATAATTTAACCTCAAAAAAATTAGATTTCGTTCTTAAATAACCCATAGAGGTGTTGATATGCCGCTAAATAAAAACAGTCAACCAACAACCCACAAACAAAGAAATCTCTCTCTCTCTCTCTCTCTCTCTCTCGATGGCTAACAATCCAGAAACGAAGAAATCACATATTCACGCCGTTTTGGCCGTGGTACGCCCCGGCCTTCATCAGGTGATTGGAATTTCGAACTGAACTCTTCATTTCGTCCACCGGGGTAAGTTATTCTAGTTCCATGTGCCATACCTCTTCCGGGTGTTGTTGTGAATATGGCAACAAAGATGAGGACAACAGTCCGAACAATATAAATAGTGTAAATTATTACAATACCTCATCTCAGAAATATAGACATATGTCCAGCCTTTATAATGAATATGCAACCATAATTCATTCGTATATCCTAAAAAGGGAAAATCCTCCGGTATGCGTGAAGTGCCAAAAGCCATTCACCATAAAACGCATGCTGACAAACTGCAGCAATTTTAATTCAATCTGCTTAAAATTCTACTAAACAACAAAAAAGAACTTTTTCAAAATACTGATTCACTTTACTGTTATATAAGAATAAAGTGTTGAAGCCGACACTTGAATTTGAACATAGATCGCCAGTGAGCAAACATAGGCGACCCCATTATTGAATGAAGCGCATCACGTGACCATAGAGGAACCACATAAATAGAAACTAGCGTGAGGTCTAATTGATCACTTTCTATTCTATCCTCTATTACTATACGGATCACTATTTCTATTCTATCCTCTATTACTATACGGATCACTATTTCTATTCTATCCTCTATTACTATACGAATCTCTAGTTCTATTCTATCCTCTATTACTATACGGATCTCTATTTCTATTCTATCCTCTATTACTATACGGATCACTATTTCTATTCTATCCTCTATTACTATACGGATCTCTATTTCTATTCTATCCTCTATTACTATACGGATCTCTATTTCTATTCTATCCTCTATTACTATACGGATCACTATTTCTATTCTATCCTCTATTACTATACGGATCACTATTTCTATTCTATCCTCTATTACTATACGGATCACTATTTCTATTCTATCCTCTATTACTATACGGATCTCTATTTCTATTCTATCCTCTATTACTATACGGATCTCTATTTCTATTCTATCCTCTATTACTATACGGATCTCTATTTCTATTCTATCCTCTATTACTATACGGATCACTATTTCTATTCTATCCTCTATTACTATACGGATCACTATTTCTATTCTATCTTCTATTACTATACGGATCTCTATTTTATTCTATCCTCTATTACTATACGGATCTCTATTTCTATTCTATCCTCTATTACTATACGGATCACTATTTCTATTCTATCCTCTATTACTATACGGATCACTATTTCTATTCTATCCTCTATTACTATACGGATCACTATTTCTATTCTATCTTCTATTACTATACGGATCTCTATTTCTATTCTATCCTCTATTACTATACGGATCACTATTTCTATTCTATCCTCTATTACTATACGGATCTCTATTTCTATTCTATCCTCTATTACTATACGGATCTCTATTTCTATTCTATCCTCTATTACTATACGGATCTCTATTTCTATTCTATCCTCTATTACTATACGGATCTCTATTTCTATTCTATCCTCTATTACTATACGGATCTCTATTTCTATTCTATCCTCTATTACTATACGGATCACTCTTTCTATTCTATCCTCTATTACTATATGGATCACTCTTTCTAGTCTATCTTCTATTACTACACGGATCTCTATTTCTATTCTATCCTCTATTACTATACGGATCTCTATTTCTATTCTATCCTCTATTACTATATGGATCACTCTTTCTAGTCTATCTTCTATTACTACACGGATCGTTATTGTCTATACTATTCATTATACTATTTCTCTATACTGATTACTATCCGGTGTATTACCGAGCAAGTACTATTAGTGCGAGTGATATTCGAAGGCGTCTGACACCAGTGTTGTTCAACGGCGTTACTGTAGTTTTATCTGCGATTACAAAGTCTCTACTACAACGAGCATTACGAAAGTGATAACGAGTATTTGTTGACATCACAAAAGAGACCACGAGTGTTCGTTGACATCACAAAATTTACATTCATTTACATCCAGTTTATAAAAAAAAAAAATTAAACTGATTTCAAAAATATAATTAAAAAATATGTAGCCATAAAAACCGTCTTACTAATTAGAATAAAAAAAAAAATTGATTGTTTAAAAAACATTCAATTTCGGCATCAAATGAAGCAATGGGTTAACAAGCAAAAAAAAACAAAACAAAAAACAACAAAAAAAAACAACAACAATGATCAACCATTGAAATTTTCCAAGCGTAGCTTAGATGGAGCACAAGGGCGAAAGTATAGGGCACCCAGTGAGGATCGAACTCACTACTCAGTTGTAATTGTCCTAGCGAGACAAGCTTGCTAACCATTACATCACGGAGAGGTGTCCGCAATAGTGATTTTCCAAGCGTAGCTTAGATGTGGCACAAGGCCGAAAGTATGGGGCACCTAGTGAGGATCGAACTCACTACTCAGTCGTAATTGTTCTAGCGAGACAAAATTGCCAACCATTACACCACGTCGAGGTGCTCTAGTGATTTTCCAATCGTAGCTTAGATAGGGCATAAGGCCGAAAGTATGGGGCACCCAGTGAGGATCGAAATCACTACTCAGTCGTAATTGTTCTAGCGAGACAAAATTGCCAACCATTACACCACGTCGAGGTGCTCTAGTGATTTTCCAAGCATAGCTTAGATCGGGCATAAGGCCGAAAGTATGGGGCACCCAGTGAGGATCGAAATCACTACTCAGTCGTAATTGTTCTAGCGAGACAAAATTGCCAACCATTACACCACGTCGAGGTGCTCTAGTGATTTTCCAAGCGTAGCTTAGATCGGGCATAAGGCCGAAAGTATGGGGCACCCAGTGAGGATCGAAATCACTACTCAGTCGTAATTGTTCTAGCGAGACAAAATTGCCAACCATTACACCAGTTCGAGGTGTCCATAGTGTTTTTCCAAGCGTAGCTTAGATGGAGCACAAGGGCGAAAGTATGGGGCACCCAGTGAGGATCGAACTCACTACTCAGTCGTAATTGTTCTAGCAAGACGAGCTTGCTAAACATTACACCACGCTGAGGTGACATTTGAAACATATTTGCGGAATGTTGTTTTCTCTATCAGACAGTAGAAACTAATTCTGCGAAGAACTCTTTCTTGCAGTTTGAAAATAGGCAAAAAGCTTCTTTCTTGGATGATATTAGCTCCAAATGCTATCATTTAGAAAACGGGTTATATGCTTGAATGTATTTAAGGAAAATCTTGGCCTCTGGTGTTCTTTCTCAAGAAGGTCTGAAAATATTCGCTAATCTTTTGCTCTTTTTTTTTTATTCTACATTTGCCATAGCGTGTTGTTATGGAACCAACGGAAGCATTCTTATCAGATTCCTAATTCTAAGTTGGATTATAGTTGAATGCACCTTTATCCGATTCCAGCGATATGAATGCAGCTATTTTTTGTTAAGCCTCCCTTCCAGGCGCTGATGTCATTGACACTCATATTCTTACTGTCGATGTTTGTCCCTCTTCTAGTGCCTGGTGTGGTCGACGTTTAGCTTCGTGAATCCTACTTGCCCTAGGTCATCGCTGTTTTCGTTCTGGATTCTCCAGACAGTGACGTTTAAGTTCCATCCTGGTTATCTGACTTTATTAATCCTTGTGTGTTACAGCTGTTTAGGCGCGTCGCCGAGTGGTTAGAATGTTCGTATTCTGATTCTCCCCAGTGGCGATCCTATCGTACGGCAGCCTTGGAAAGTGCCTAAAAACCATACCATGGGTTGAACCAAGCCTTGTGAATGAAATTGGGTAGACGGAACCCTTGGGAGCCGTCGATGTTTGTGCTTGCACGAAGTCACAAGTTGTCGTGACCGACGTTTTGGGCGTATTGGCCGGGGCTAGAACGTTGACTTTCCGAGTCGGGTTCGATTCTCACCATGGTCGATTTGTCAGGAAGGCGACTTCTTGATGTTATCGGCCTGGGAGATGATCCCAGCGTGCGGCACGCCTGGAAAGTGTTCGAAAACTATACCACGAGTTGATCCAAGCCTTGGATGTGAAATTATGTAGACGGAACTATTTGACTGTGCTAACACGAAGTCTCAAGTCGTCGTGATTGAGGGTTTGAGTGTGCTGGCCTTGTTCAAACTGATCACACCAGATAATGCGGTCTCTCTCAGAATCTGTAACTAAGGTCCGCTCCGTAGGCTCGACCAAAATTTCCCCGTATAAAACGGAGTCGGGTAGCTGTTTCCCGAGACGAGACTCTGCCCTTCGACAGAGCCTCACCTAGGGATCCTCTCTGCCTAGAGGCAGAGAGTTTGACCAGCACAGCTGGAAACAAACTTCTAACTGAAAATAATATAATATTTACTACTGTATTTATGTGAATAGGGACATACCCATTATGGTCCGTAGGTATGCTACAACACACACACACACACACACACACACACACACACACACACACACACACACACACACACACACACACACACACAGATATTCAATTAAATATAGGTAAAAAGTTAAGAAGTGAGTGTAAAAACGACGAAAAGGACAAATAATCACGACTTTTTACACGTACGCACATCCGTGCAGACGGAGGCATTGGCTCACGAACGCACAGACACTAAGAAAAAAACTTGCACCAATGAAAAGTGCATATAAAAAAATGTAGAAGTTTAAGCAGTCAATTACTGATACTCCGTATTGAGTGGACGGAGTAATTTCAGGAGGTTCAGTCTACGAAATACTAGAAACGGGATGCCCTTGGTATGTATATATCAAGTACCACCCACCACTACCGATATATTTACAATATTCTTACATTTTCCCTCCTCTTCCTCCCCGCTTCTATCACCCTTCACGCCGTGCATTTATTTATTTATTTATTTTTAAATAATAAAGCGTTC
Source organism: Acanthosepion pharaonis (assembly GCA_903632075.3). Lineage (NCBI taxonomy): Eukaryota > Metazoa > Mollusca > Cephalopoda > Sepiida > Sepiidae > Acanthosepion > Acanthosepion pharaonis. Next base: position 6,232,089 of record CAHIKZ030000302.1, read on the forward strand.
ATTAATTCAAAAAAGAATCGTTAGATAATAAATTCAATTGACCGGAATCGCCTGAAGATAGTGAAAGTTTGAAACCAAGGTAGCGGAATCAACTGACCTCCTAATATGTTCAATTTTGTGTAATTAAAATTTGTCTTTTAGTCGCGTCCCACTTTTCCCTCGTCATTTACTTTATTAAGTGTGTCTTTGTATCCATTTATATTTAATATTGACAACGAATACCTTTGAAAAATTGTTGGCCGAAAGGTACCTTAGGTATGACGTCCGTTTTGTTTAAGACTATATATCAGTTCTTTGGGTACAAATCTCTGTTTTATATATATATATATATATATATATATATATATATATATATATATATATATATATATATATATATATATATAATATTCAAATAATTATATTTTATTAT
>CAHIKZ030000302.1:6235000-6265000 GCA_903632075.3 Acanthosepion pharaonis
GCGTAGGTGATCGTGACACTCCATAGCTTCCTTTTTTGTTAAATATTTGTAAATTACCATGATATCTTGGGGAAGTTAGTAGAGTTGCTGTTTCGACGGTTTTGAATTCAAAGTATTCCTTCTCCTTGACTGGCCTCTAATCAAGGTTAAAGAGCTTAGTATACTCTGCTATTTAACCCATAGCTGGGAAGGGGCAGAAGAAATGGAATCATGACTTTCCCAGTGGTATTTTTAAAATAGAGAATTTAACATACGAGGCTGGGAACTCGTATCGCTGAATCCTTTTTCTGCACTGATAACAGTTATGCTAGTATACTGCTGATAATTTGTCAGTGTATAATAATTTGATTATTTATTAAACTGGTGAAAGATCAAGGATTCCAGCAAACTATTTAGTTTCTTTCTAATTAAAAAAAAATGGGGGTCTGTGAAGTAAATTGCTTAATGTTTACCTTAGCAAATAACGCATACCGCCATTGAATAAACAGAAACGCTATACGCTAAACATGATTAAAATAAGATTTATTTCCCTGATAAAGCAGCTTTCGAGTAAACAACATCTATTCTAGTTTGTTTCTATCGTAAAATATAACATTAAAGATTGATAATTAATAATTTCCTTTCAACTGAGGTCAGCTTAACCTTTTTTATCAACTGTTCCAAATTATTTTAATTGTGATATCCTTTTGTCTAGAAAAAATAAAAATAGGTTTGTCATATCGGAACACTCAAAACAAACGACATTCCCAAAGATATCCTACCCTCAACTCGAGACACACTTTGGCGCTATGTAATCTTAAATTAGCCGAATTTTGCATATTTTGCAAGAAATAAAATTAATATCTAGTGTCGGGCAAAGGAAATGAATTGCGTCAGTTAAAAAATGATTTCTTTAGTATTTACTAAAAAAAAACTGAAAGGAAACATCTATGTACTTTCACGAGTACGATTTGTGGTTTCATTCAAGTTGCCGTATTCCTGTGAACACAGTACGCTGAGAAATACAGATCTGAACGCATGGTGATACTGAAAGTAAGGCCTACAAATGTTACGAGCCACTTTTCACCCCTTAAGTTTTACATCATCCTAGATTAAGATATGCAAGCAGATTTATCATGTTGAGTGGTCAAACACAGATTGTTTAAGGCCTGGAATCTTCAGGTTGTCTTTTTAATGTAGTTGACTTATGGAGGTCGCACAGGCAAGATCATTGAGTAATATTGAAATGCATAATTTTTCTCCACAAATTATAGCAATGATTTAAAATCAATCATCATTTTCTTACAAGAAGAAGTGTTGCGCGAACCAAGACGCGGGTAATTCGGCTAGTATATATATATATATTTATGAATAAAAATGACAATAGGAAAACTGGTAATTGCTGACGCGTTTCGTCCAATGTGGACTTTATCAAAGTCACTTTTTCGTATTTTGCTTTGATAAAGTCAACATTGGACGAAACGCAATTACCAGTTTTCCTATTGTCATTTTATAAATAAAATATCTTCTCTACTGGTTAAATCGGAGAAATTTTCATATATATATATATATATATATATATATATATATATATATATATATATATATATATATATATATATGCAAAGCAACACAAATTGCAAAAGAATCGTATTAAAATAAACAAACATATATTTAAAAAGCAAAGTGCCGAAAACGATATATATTTTTTGCTTACAGAAGACAAGTAACATATAATGGAATGGGGGAAAAGACATTGAAAATCCGTTGAGGCTGCGTACCTACCATCCGTGGCGTTTCGGCGGAAGAGGTAGCAGAATTTCCGGTTCCGGTATAGATACTGTTACCGCACGGCGTACCTTCGGCTGCCGGAAAGAATTTCGTCTCGCACATTTGACCACCGCTGTAGCACCATAAACTCTTGCATAAATCCTGTATTTATGCAGGAAAGAGTTCATGTCATGAAAGAAAAATAAAACGAAATAAAATAAGAAACGGAAAAAAGAAAAAGAAAAAAAATGGTCCTTCGTAGAAATTATAATTAACTTGGATATAGAATTCAGATCTTTCAAAGATTAGGCAATAATGTTGCAGATAGATTCTGCAAGGCTAAAATAATATATATATATATATATATATATATATATATATATATATATATATATATATATATATATGTATAATATGGAAGCTGAGGTCACGAACGGCTATTATTACGAACAAATCAGTTCACAAATAATCTTTTCAGAAAAAATTAAAAGCAAACTTTTCGGGACTTGAATGGTGTCTTGAGCGACGAACACACCAGCCGGCGACGAACACACCAGCCGGCGACGAACACACCAGCCGGCGACGACGCCGGGTGACAAACTGGGAGTATCGGGGGGGGGGGAATATCAGTTACGGTGCATTATTGCACTCTGTATACATTTCTGCTCGAATTTCATTGCATTTTGTTTTTTTTTACTTCATAAATTATTAAAGAAGGCAACATGTTATTAAGTAAGCATTTTAAAATGTAGACAAAAACAAATCTCGTTCGACAAATTTTTAGTGAGACAAGAGTGCTGAGTTGAGTGTTGCCAGGAGGTGAAATAGAAAATAAACCCTAGAAAGACAGATATCTGATGTTTTTTTTTTTTTTTTTTTTTTTATAGAAGGGGATTTCTTTTTCAAATAATAACATCCCTTTTTCGACAGCTTGCATTTACGTCATCAACTCTCCTCCGTAAAGGTTTATGGCCACGTCACATTGGAAAACCGTTTCCCGTACGAACACCGAAGTTAAATAAGTCGAGCCTGGTCAGTACCGATATGGCTGACCACTTGGGAATACCAGCGCATGGTATTCCCAAGCAGAGGGTATAGTGGATAATGGTTCGGAATTTTTAATCGGAGAACCGAATTCCAACTGGGTTCGTTATATTTACTTACGCGCAAATACCCTTAGGAAAGGTATGAAATCACATCTTGTCCCCCTCGCTATGGGTTAATTAGTAAGACTTGTATCAGTAAATCATTATTATCCCCCCCCGCCACATGATTGTCCAGAAACGCATTGATATGGGATAAAACGGACATAGTTATATTTATAATAATACATTCAATAATATTATTTTTCTAAGTCAACGTCGTTTAGATATGTCTACTGAAACGAACAGTAATATATTCTGCTGTATACATCAATTACGCGAATGTGGACTTGAATGGGTTAAATCTTAGAAATTTGTATAAAGCAATGATTTTAATATTCTAGATGTTATAACTTCTAAATAGTTTCAGAATCTGTAATTGTATCAATGACAAACTCATTTATTTCAATTATTTTATTATTATAATGCTGGTCATAATTTTTTTTAATTTTTTATTATAGAATGTTTTAATTTGTGTCATTGTGTTTCAAGTAGATAATACTAGCAGTAGAGCCCGGCGTTGCCCGGGGATATAACAGTAAGAGATAGATCAAGTATCCACCATCATATAGACTGAAAAATAAAATTGACAAAGATTATTGTTTAAGGTTGACAGACACGCATGTCTTAATTATTATTTTTTTTTTTTACGAATTGGTCACACCCAAACTCAAACAAAAACATTGTTTTCAATCGTTATGAGTCTCTATCGACTGAATAGAATTTTATTATAAACAATTGTCTTGTAAATGGAACTTTTAAAGCATTCTGAATGTAAAAATAAAGAAAAAAGTGTGCAAGACGCTACATGCGAAAAAAAAAAAAAGAAGTAAAGTTTTGTTGAAATCGGTTGAAAAAATGTAGGTAGCCTTTCTGTAATCTTTTAGTTTTACAATTTATGATTTTACTTATTGAATACAGTAAAAAAATTGCATATTTTGCTTGTGGTGATTCATAATTAGAATTCTGATTTGAATATATTTTCCACTCGTTGTTTCTAATACAAAAAATATTAACTTTATTTGGGTTTATTAATTATGATCTAACAAATCTTATTCATTTAGTAGACTTTCTGTAATAATAATCTTTTACAATTTATGATTTCTACTTATTGAATACAGTAAAAAAATTGGACACCATGTGTATTTAAAGTAGTTTCCGGTTATTATTTTTAGTTAGGACTTGTGTATGTTTAGATTTCATTATCTTTCCCTAAAGATAAAGAATTTATCCTATGTTTGTATTCGTACAATCAGTAGAGATCGTTAGATTATTGTTTAAGGTTGACGGACACGCATGTCTTAATTAGTTTTTTTTTTTTTTTTAGGAATTGGTCAAACCCAAACTCAAACAAAAACATTGTTTTCAATCGTTATGAATCTTCCGATTGAATAGAATTTTATTATAAATAATTGTCTTGTAAATAGAATTTTTAAAGCATTCTGAATGTTAAAAATAAAGAAAAAAGTGTGCAAGAGAATAAGAAACACTACCTGCCAAAAAAAAAAAAAAAAAAGTGAAGCTTTGTTTTATCGGCTGAAAAATATAGGAAATCCGCTCCCATATTTAAAGGAACCCACACACAAACAACCCGATGTGAGTTGTCCCCCTTCCATTTTCACGATGTATCTTAGTCGTGTTTTCAAATTGATTTTGTGCAAAAACAATTATATTTTTCCCATTTTTGGAGCTGTTAGAACCACCACAAAGGTAATTTTATGTAGTCCTGTGAAGTTTTGTTGAAATCGGTTGAAAAATGTAGGAAATCCGATCCAATATAAATACACACACACACACACACACACACACACACACACACACACACACACACACACACAATCTGCGTTTTATAATAAGTAAGATGTTTGATTTTAGTTCGGAATGTTTAACCTTTTCAAGTCCTCCAGAACTTGTTTTCAACATGTCCTGTGGGGCATAATTGTCCCCAAAACGCATTGATATGAGATAAAGCGTTCATAGTGTGCCATTGCTATATTTATAATAATACATTCAATAATATATTTCCAAGTCATTTAGATATGTCCACTGAAACGAATAATAATATTTTTTACTGTATACATCAGTTACGCGAATGTGCACTTAAAAGGGTTAACTAACCCGCAAAGGCCGTAAAAATGTATCAATCAATCAATTGTACTTTATCATTCAATCAATTGTACTTTATCAATCAATCAATTGTACTTTATCAATCAATCAATTGTACTTTATCAATCAATCAATTGTACCATACTTGAACGGTAAAATTAAATTAAGTTTTCGTTCATATTTTATCTGTTTAGTATCGTGTTCACACTTGATGAAACGCGTCGGCTAATAATAATTTTCCTGTTGTCTTTTGTCATATTGTCTTTTTCTACATGTTAACTCAGAGAAATGTTTCAAATATATATATATATATATATATATATATATATATATATTTGAACAATAAAAAAATATTAAAAAATTAAAATCTTTAGACACACTGGGTTGTAGATTAATATTCTTTTTTTTTTTTATTATTATTTCATTTAGATTCCTCGACTAGTTTCGACCAAAATGGCCATCATCAGGAGGAGAAATATTTCTGCTTACTGGTAGCAGTAAACTACAGAAATGAATCTTTTGCTGGAGAAAATGAACTTTTGTCTGTAGTTTTCATTTGTTTTTTTTATTTTTTTTATCTTTTTAACATGAATCTTTTAACAATCATTGTGTTGGTCAAACAGTCTCTTTTAAGTTGTTATTTGAAATATATATGTCAGGAACAATATTAGGAAAAAATGTATGATAAAAAGGAAAAAGGCTTTTGTCATTTAGGACTTCATTGGACTAAATTTGTTTATCTTGGTACGGCTAAACATGTGCATGAACAAGGGATGCTCAGAATTTTATATTATGTTTTTTTTAATCTTGCCAATTTCATATAGATTAGTTCTCTTTTTCTTTCCATCACTTTTGTTATTAGATATTAGAAGATCCGTCAGAAATGGTGAAATTTACTGTGAATGACTTTGCAATCAAGGCACTCTCTAATCATGAATTGTTTCCTCCTTTGATCAAACTAGCATTTTTATGTCAGAATTCTGATCTGTCTCATTGCAACCAATGCATTCAATGTATTATTTTGTAGAAATGTCACTTTTGTGTTCATGTAATCTTTTATTTAGATTGCGTGAGGTTTCTCCTGTATATTTTTTGTAAAAAAAAAGTTTAAAATTCCCAGCATCCCTCGTTCGTGTGCATGTGCAGTTGCATCAACAGCACAAATTTAGTCCGATGAAACGCGTCACAAGAGAACTTTTCCCACTTTGTTATGCATACGTATATATAAAACATGTTTATGATAGTGAAAGATTTTGATTACGCAAACCTATTTTGTTTCCATTCGTCTAATTTTTGTGATTTTACATTTCAAATTCTAACAACCTTTTAAGGGTGTCAGAATTTTAAAAGAATGCCATGTCCCTTCAGGTCAGGACGTAGATAATCATGGATCTACATATATTTGTTGCTTCTTTATTATCTATGAATTGCCCTGCCCTTTTGGGGAAGATAGGAGAGTAGTTTCCTGCTGCCTTCTCCATAGTTTGGAATTCAGTTTTTCCTTTTCTTATAGTAACTGCTGCCCAAGACTAGAGATCCCACTTCTATCCAGTTATTTAACCCATAGGAGAAGAGGCGAAGAGATGGCTTGATGCCATTCCCAAGAGTATAATGCAAAAGGGAACGCATTTGTCTAGAACGGAACCCTTCAGAATAATTTAATCAAATGCTACATCTCTCTTATCCGCTTTAACTGTTAGTAAACATAACCTTCTCTTTATGTTATGTCTTTTCAGGAAGTGAGCGATTATGGTTCTTGTTGTAGCCTAGGGAAGGTTACTGAATAGAATAATCACACGAAGGTCGGTAATGAACGATAATACTTAGGACACGAACAACACATATAAGATTCGCCAGCGGCGCGTAGAAAAAGAAATCATCTGCTAGAAGTGAGTCAAGTGAATTCCACAGTGAATCTCCAACTGCAGGATATCTACCAACAGCTCCACGCGGTCAGATGTAGCACATGGCTGGATTTAATGTGGGGTATCCGAGCACGTAGGCTCGGCCAGAAATTTCCCCGTAGACCCCGTACAAAACGGGATCTGGTAGCTGTTTCCCGAGACATTCGTCTGGATTTCGTCTCTGCCCGGAGCCAGAGAGTTTGACCAGCACAGCTGGAAACGAATTTCCGACTGCAAACCAACATACAGTATTTACTACTGTATTCATGTGAATGGGGACATACCCATTATCATCCGTAGGTATGCTACACAGTTTCCTGCCTCTTGTCATTCTCAATTATGATCCTTCTTTGTGGTAATTGTTAGGCCGGTTATTTATTGCTTTACACTGCTTCCCTTAACCTCGATACGCCCTGTGAGTGTTAAATTCTCCAAGGCTTCCTTTATATGCCCCGTAAATTTATACACCTCCTAAATTTATATGCCCCCTAAATTTTAACAGTTTCTTTCGAATTTCAGAAACAGTTTCTTTGTATGTCTGAACTTCTGGGATGAAGAGTTACCATTATTTACACTATATTCAAACTATTGTCCTCATCTTATATTGTTGTTTCTTCAGGGAGGAAAGCCGGGGTGGGGCAACGACCGAAACGTTGTAATAATAACAATAAAGATGAGGATAATCGTTCAAATAAAGTGTAAACAATTTCTTTGTAGTTCACGTTAGCTATTCTTTCTACTCAAGATATTGTTAACATTCGTTGATAAACAGCATCTTGATCGTTTTAAGGCTTTTATTTCTTAATTTTTAAAGAAACGGTCGACAATTCAGTGTCACATAGAAAATTGGTCTTACATAGCAGTTTAGAAATCTTTTCTTCGTTTCTGTGGATGTGCCGGGGGTAGGGTGTAATGGGTAACGGTTCGGAATGTGAAATAGGAGAGCTGTTCGAATTTTAATCAAGTTCATTACATTGACTTACACATAAATACCATTAGGAAAAGTATGAACCTATCTCTTCCCCCCAACTATGGGTTAAATAGCAGCACGTATATTTGGACAAATCATTATTATCTCCCTTAAAACTTTTAATGCAATATTCATTCGCAAAAAAAATGAAACCGGAATCGATTTATTCTTACAAACCAAACAATTTTCAGCTTTAAATAGTCTGCAAAGCCATTAAAAACCGAATCAACATACTTCGTTTCTTGCATTATTTACATTATTCAGACTGTTATCCTCATGTTTATTGCCATATTCACAACTTCAGGTGATTGGAATTTCGACCCGAACTCGTTATTTCGTCCATCCGGGTGGCTTGTTCTAGTTCCACATGCCATGCATCTTTCGGATGTCACAGTTATTTCCCTTTAACTCAACTGAAGTAGGCCGGAGCGTACAACGGCCGAAACGTTGTGAATATGGCAATGAAGATGAGGATAACAGTCCGAATAATGTAAATAATGCAAGTAATCATAATACCTCATCTCAGAGATCTAGACACACACTTCGTTTCTTTGGCTATTTTTCGACACTTTCCTACTTAACTGGTAAAATCTAAACAAAATCTTAGGAAATGTAAATTTCTACAGACGATATGTAGAGCGATACACCAATTTGACATAACTTTTTGCTGATTTAAAAAATAATATAGAATTTATTTGGACAAAAGAACAAGTGGCATTTGAAAAGTTAAAAGTTGTTCTGGCAAAGAAACCAGTAATAAAAATATTGAGAAAGAAGCGTTGGCCATAATATGAACGACGAATAGAGCTCGTCAGTTTCTGATTGGAAAGAAATTCTTTCTAAGATCTGGCCATAGACCTTTAGAATTCATCTTTAATCATCTGAAGGAACTTCCAAAGATAACGTCCTCTAGAATTTTAAGATGGGCCATAATGTTAATGGCGTTTGACTTTGATATTGAGTTGAGTGCATACTACTTCCCGCGAATAGGTAACACTACACAGCACACACACAAAAAAAAACAACTATGCAAATATTGCAAGAAAAAGACGAGCGCTACTCTGAATAAAATTTGTCTCTGAAGAAAGATTGTGCCAATTTTTGCGAACAAAGAAACAATTTCAACTGACCTTTCCAAAATCAAAATGGCATCGTTTTGCTTGTTTTCCAAATTGCCACTTGCATTGAGTATCACTGTCATATAGCTGCCCTGGAAGTTTCTCAGGAAATTTAAGTCGGGGTCCCTCTGGAGGAAAATCATCCAGGCATTGGGACTGCGGAGTTCTGTGGAATAAAAAATAAAAAAAAATAGATAAAAATTAAGTAAACGAGGCCAAAAGCTGCTAGAATTGTTGGATTTTGTTCTTAATTCCTACCTTGACCTATGACCTTGTCATTCGTGGATTTCAGCGTTAGTTCTTTGAAACTGACAAAACAAAAAAGTAAAAACACCGAAGAGAGAAAAAGAGATGGGGGAGAGAAAAAAGAGAGGACGAGAAAGAAAGAAAGAAAGAAAGAAAGAGAAGAGAGAGAGAGAGAGAGAGATATGAGTCAACGTAGATAGCGGTAGATAGCTAGAGATAGAGAGAGAGAGAGGGAAGACAAAGTAGATAGAGATAAAGATAGAGAGAGAAAGAGAGGGAGGGAGAGAAATAAAGTAGATAGAGATAGAAATAGACAGAGAGAGGGGAGGGAGTGAATAAATTAGAGATAAATAAACAGATAGAGAGATAGAGACAAAGCAGATAGAGATATATAGATAGAGACAAAGTAGATAGTGATAGATAGATAGAGATAAAATAGATAAAGATAGATAGATAGAGTGAGAAAGAGAGAGAGAGAGATAGAAACAAAGTAGATAGAGATAGATACATAGATAGATTGAAAGAGTGAGCCAGCAAAGAATGAAAGCGACAAAGAATAAAAAAGATGAAGATCTGCTTTTCTTAAAGTGAAAATAGTTTTTCTGTAATTTTGAGATGAGTCATTATCACTCCAAGAGTAGTTCGAACCACGAATATCATTCTTTTAATTATTTTAGTCCTTGCCATGATGTTACACTCGATGCCCGTGCAAGAGAGATAACTCTTAAACAGAAGAATGTTACAGACATTAAAAATAGATAACAGCGTATTATATAGTAAGAAACAATGTCTACCTTTCATGTAAGGAAAGACCACCAAGAAATTAAGCATTAGAAATCCTGTATTTTTTTCCTTGGGTTAGACAGTCCATAATGCAGAAAAGTGCACAATGAAACTAACCTTGATCCATACGACCCTATATAAAATTTCCGGCTTCATTTTCTTCCTGCCTTGTTCGAGGGTCTTAGAATACACGGGTTACATCCCTTGTGAAGGGGTAAGACAGCTAACCACCCCAAAATGGACCCACTTGCTGAATAAATAATTACAGACTCAAATATAAACGACTAATATTTACCGATCCTAGGACCAAGTAAACAAGCTTGGAGACTCAAATATAACCGACTAATAGTAACCAATCCCAGTACCGGGTAAAGAAGCTTAGAGACTCAAATATAAACGACTAATATTTACCGATATTCAAACCAAGTAAAAATAGCTAAGAGACTCAAATACAAACGACTAATATTTACCAATCCCAGGACCAAGTAAACAAGCTTAGAAACACAAATATAAACGACTAATATTTACCAATCCGTAGCCCAAAGAAATATATATCGACTCAAATGTTAACGGCTAACATTTACCTATTTTAGAAGCAAGGAAATGCTTACAGACTCAATATTTTTAACTATTGTTCCCTTAATACAAATCCTAAGAGTCACTGAAGAGAAAGTAAGATGAAGCGAGAGAGAGAGAGAGAGAGAGAGAGAGAGAGAGAGAGAGAGAAAGAGAGAGAGAGAGAAAGAGAAAGAGAGAGAGAGAGGGAGAGAGGGCGTTAGAAAATGAGATAGGTACAGTGAGGGAAAGACTGTGACAAATAGGTAAAGTGTTTGAAGAGAGAGTGTAAGAGAAGTTGCGTGAGTGAGAGGAAGAGGGAAAGAGAGGTAGCGAGAGTGAGAAAATGAGTGAGGTAAAGGTTTGAGCAAGAAAGGCAGAGGGCGAATGACAGACAGTGAAAGTGAGAGGGGGATAACGGTAGAGAGAGAGAGAGAGAGAGAGAGAGAGAGAGAAAGAGAGAGAGAGGTAACAATATATATCACTATTTGTAAAGTGTACATTAACAGTAATGATGCAAAATAGGAAATAAGACAGTAATTTCTGATGATTTTTAGGTTCGTAATCACGGGTCGGGAGCTCGTCTTTCATGGTCGTCGCCTTAACCACTGACTTACGCAGTTAGCTGACAGAATCGATATGGGCCGCTTCTTGTAAATTGCTCATTGCAATGCTCTGGTAGTATACATTTCAAGGAAGGCGTTGGTTTTGTTACGCAGAAAGTATTGGGAGGTGTAGGGGAATAGCCACATGTATAAATTAGAATCACCTGTTTTACACGGGTGGTAGTGGATGGTATCATTTTTTTGTTTCGCGTTGTTATTACGAATCAAGCTTGTTGGTATAGTCGCTACCATTCTTGTCATCATCTTCTGTTTCTTCTTTTTTCCATTACATTTTATATCGGGGGCAAACTGTAAAATCAATTTGTAGAAGCCTTGTGACAACATCATCAGTTGCAAAAAAGGATTGAGTTCAATTGCCCGAACAAATTTTAGAATCCATGTGATAACATTAGCTGCATTTGACAAATGATTTATCTGCCACAAAGTTAGTCTGCTCAATCAATTATGGCTATCGTATTTCGATGAGCTGGCATCATATTACTCCACAGCTCTGGTATGTTTTCCTAAGAAACGTGACAGAATGCAACGTACATAGCTGTCGAGGGAACATGTATATTATATGCAGTTCATCACGAGGCGCATCGGAGAATTCACAACATAAAAAAATGGATTCCTTTTCAGGGGTAAAGGACTAAAATAAAACATAGCTTTTAAATATATTTCTTGTCTATTTTTAGGTGCAGGTGTCCGTATAAGGTTTTAAATTGGCGTCTGTGATTCCGCTTAAATATTGTTTTTTTTTTTTTGTTTCTTTCCTTTTATGGCGTTTGCATTTATACTTCTCCAACATGGTTCTCTTTGAAAAATAATTATCCTTCCAAACTTTTTTCTTTGCGTTCTTTCCTTCCTCTTGTCTTTATTTCTTTCTTTTCTTTTTTCTTTCGTCCGTTCGCTTTTTCTTCTTACCCTCCTTTTCTTCTTCTGTCACTTTCTTTCCTTTTTTAACTTTCCTTCCTTCCTTCCTTCCTTCCTTCCTTCCTTCCTTCCTTCCTTGTCCTCTCATCTTTCCCTTCTTTTTTCTTTCGTTCGTTCGCTCCTTTTTCCTATCCCATTTCCCTTCTGTCACTTCTTTCTTTCTTTCTTTCTTTCTTTCTTTCTTTCTTTCTTTCTTGTCCTCTCATCTTTCCCTTCTTTTTTCTTTCGTTCGTTCCTTCTTTTTCCTACCCCCTCCCTTCTTTCTTTCTTTCTTTCTTTCTTTCTTTCTTTCTTTCTTTCTTTCTTTCTTTCTTTCTTTTAATCTTTCATTCGTTCGTTCCTTCTCATACTCGCCTTTCATATCTTCTTTTCATCCTCTTTCTTTCCTGCTTTAGCTCTCTTCTCTTCATCCCTTTCTTCCTTCCTCCTCTCCTTCCTACTTTCCTTCATTTTTTCTTTCGTTCGTTCGCTCTTTTTTCTAGCCTCCTTTCCTCTCTTCTTTCCTTCCTCCTCTTTCTTTCCTTCTTTACCTCTCCTCTTTTCTTTTTTCTTTCCTTCCCTCCTTCTTCATTTTGTCTTTCATTCGTTCGCTCCTTTTTCCTATCCTCCCTCCCTCTCTCTTCCTCTTTCTTTCCTTTTTACCTTTTCTCTCTTCCTTTCACTCCTTCCTTGATTCGCGTAATCTTTCATCATTAGTTTTCTTTCTTTCTTTCTTTCTTTCTTTCTTTCTTTCTTTCTTTCTTTCTTTCTTTCTAATAAACCTTCTTTCCTTGAGTTTATTTTTCTTTCTTTTCTTTATCCTTTTCTTTATTTATTCGTTTTTATCTTTTTTAACTTTTAATTTTTTTCATGTTTCCTCCATTATTTTGAAATCTTGTTCGTTTGCCATTTTTTCTTTTAAATTTCTATTTTATTATTTCATGAATTAATTCTGCTTTCCTGCGTTTTCTTTCAGGCATTAAAAAAATTTAATTTCTTGTTCAATTTTTATAAATCATAAATCATCGTTGCAAAATGAATTCCTTGGAAAGCAGGCTCGTCTGGCAAAGTAATTTGGATTAAGATCTTCCCTTCGGTAAAGCTGCAAATTTGTCTACTTGCCTGAGTCGGCAGCGTAAATTAAAACACATCGTCTGGTTGATCATTCCACTCGTACGGCATTGCATTAAGGCACAAAGGACATATTGTAAATGACTTACGCAGAATAGAATAAATAATAAAAGATATGTTTAATGAGACGGATAGACAGTGGGGGGAATAGATAAATAGAAATAAACCGAGGAAGATAGATATGAATAGGCTGATAAATAGATAGATAGATAGTTAGATATGAACAGACTGATATATATATATATATATATATATATATATATATATATATATATATATATATATATATATATATATATATATATATATATATATATATATATATCAGACTCGATGAATTAATTAAATATAATTATCAAATCCTCCTACTAATTACTATCTGTGTTTATCATCGCTTGAACCGGCTTCTAATGCTCCTGTTGGTAGCGGCTTGGTGAGAGTAGTCGTGGCTCCAGGAGGCACAGTCCTATGGTTACAGAGAACTCAGTTGAGTTCCGCCACGGAATATGTGAGCGAGCGGCGCTAAGTTGAGTCTGATTTGGAATTTCTTCGTCACCGAGGCCCATTTGGAACAGTTGGTATGATGTTCGCTTGACAATCTAACTGTCAGGGTTTCAATTCTCGGTAGTGGATGCGCACAGCTGATGAGTCCCAAAATATAGGACGAAACGACCGTCCAGTGCTTTCTGCATTCTGTTGAGGCTTCTATCAGACTCGATGAATTATATATATATTTTTCCCCTCCTCCGTAGCATGGAACTCTATAATATGTGGAATAGGGCCACAGCTTCACTTCGCTGCTGAGGTTTTCTTAACAGGAATGTTTTTACCAGGGGAAACTCCTAGCTGCCCGTCCAACTGATTTTGAATTCAGGCTAGTTACCAGTTTGGTCTGGCATTTAACCCATAGATAGAAGAAGAAGTAACGCTTCCATAACTTTTCCGAATGTATTAGTGCTTAAGTGAACATAGATAGATATGAATAGGCTGAGAAAGATAGATAGATAGATAGATATGAACAGACTGAAATATATGTGCGTGTATGTGTGTGGAGGTGTAGCTAGATATATAAGGACAGGGTAAGATCGATTGATAGATAATATAAGAGAGAGAAAGAGAGAGAGAGAGAGAGAGTGAGCGACTGTTCCATTTTAATTTTTACGGATTTGGAAAGAAATTAAAAGGATTAATACCTCAATCATACATACAGTGAATAATAATAATAATAATAATAATAATAATCGCCATAAACAGAGAAAGAGCAAGTTAAGTTTTTATGTAGAATACGACCATCTTGACTGACAAGGGCTTAGAGAGTTATCGCCCTGACACGGCACTTGTGCGCAAGAGCTGCCATGAATGGATTCAGAATCGTGTGAAGACGGGGCAGGTGAATGCTGACGTACCAGGACCTGGCTGGACAAATTGGACAAACTTACCAAGCAGAAAATGTCCCTTTTGTGATTGGCACACTAGAGACGGTTTCCAGTAATTATTCTGCCTCGCAAGACACCTTGGATATATCTAACATCATTGGGAGTGCGAGGGTGGTAGCACTGATTGGAAGAGCTCAAGTACTAAGGTAAGTGTTGTGTATCTAAACTGCGGGTAGGAGCTGAGATATGACCCTCATCATCCGGTCGAAACATTTAAGTGACAGGTTTACCGCAAATAATAATAATAATGATAATAATAATAATAACAAAAAATTGCCTCCTTATTGATATGGCAGTCCCTGCAGATTGCATTGCATCTGTGAAGATCTTCAAAATTCTATCAAAACACAATGACCTTGAAATCGAAATCTCAATATGTGGCACATGAGAACATCAACAATCCCTGTTGTATTTAGAGCCCTCAGATTGGTCGGAAAAGATACCAGTAGATTCATTGAAGGGATTCCTGGAAGCCCATGTCTTAAAGAAATACAAAAAAAAAAAAAATCTAACGAGTACAGCCCACACCTTAAGAAGGGCTTTATCTATGTAAAATATATGTGTTGTTGTTTTTTCTTTTTTTTTCTTTAATTGATCAGTGGAAAATGTCATGATCCCATTTCTGACCTTAGGTCTCTGGGCGGGACCCGGAAAGACATGAGTACACACCAGAAATCAAAAGAAATAAAACAATAATAAGATTAGCAATGTGCCCGTGCCGTCAAAAATATTTTCTACGAGTATATTACGGACAGAGTTTGGTAGGTTTTCGTTTGTGTTTGAATGGGTTCTAATTGAGAGATATGTAACGTGAGTCTTCATGATAGGTATGTGGTGGCATGTCCAATATAACGTACACATTTTATGCCCAGTAAATGAAATACTTATACGAACACAATAATAAAATGAATAAAAAGCTTATTCGCAGTAGCTAGTTGTCTTTCATGAAATGAGGGGTTGCTGACGAAATACACAATTATATATATATATATATATATATATATATATATATATATATATATATATATATATATATGAAAAATGATATTTTTCTCTATTTAACCGTTAACAGCTTGATTCCCTCTTAGCGATTTTTCAAATATGTTTTTTCACGTTTACAAGTATAAAAGTAATTCAAATATAAAACTCTCATATGTATAGGAGCACAGGAAAACACAGACACACACACACACACACACACACACACACACACACACACACACACACACACACACACACACATACATATATATATATATATATATATATATATATATATAAAAGACAATGAATGTCTGTTATGTTTGATCATGAGCCGTTCTAAAGCCCGTATATTTGCTTTAGTTTCGGGTGAAAATAAAGACGAAAATTGTCCAACATTTGGATATTTTTTTATTAAGCTGCTCCTTGATCTAATCTTTCGGCTCATGAGCCATCCTCAAAGTGGTTATGCGGACATTTTATATATATATATATATATATATATATATATATATATATATATATATATAAGTGGGATACAACGTCTAAAACACAATATCCAGCCAGGCTAAACCATAAATTTAACAATATAGATAGTACTAATATATAACTCAACAAATCAAAACCTACCCACATTTCTCACTCACACAAGACAGACATGCTTACGGTGGTGTTGAGGCCTCACACTTATACACACACCCACACGAATATACACACTTAAACACATCATACTCACTCACTCCCTAATGAGCCAAATGATAACACACACCCACAGCAATATACACGTTAACACATATCATACTCACTCACTCTCTAAGAACCAAATAACACACACACAAACACTAAACAGAGACACATCCCCTCTCCAGGACCAATAAAACTGTCAAAATGACCACGGGAATTCAAAAAAGCATAGATCTATCCAGCTCTTATCTCAAATAACAACTTAAAAGAGACTGTTTGACCAACACAAAGAATGTTAAAAGATTCATGTTAAAAGATAAAAAAATAAAAATAAAAGCAAATGAAAACTACAGACAAAAGTTCATTTTCTCCAGCAAGACATTCATTCCTGTATTTTACTGCTACCAGCAAGCAGAAATATTTATCCTCCCGATGATGGCCATTTTTGGGCCGAAACTAGTCGAGGAATCTAAATGAAATAATAATAATAATAAAAAATAACGAAAGAATATTAATCTACAACCCAGTGCGTCTGAAGATTTTAATTTTTTAATATTTTTTTTATTGTTCAAATATATATATATATATATATATATATATATATATATATATATATATATAGATAGATAGATAGATAGATAGATACACTTGCTGAAATACTTGTTTTAATGGTTATTACTATACCTAACCTTTCTTTCTCTATATTTAATATACGTTACAACATTTTTATTATTTTCTTTTTAACTATTTTGATTATAGTAATGTAACGCTAGTATTTCTTACTTAAAAGCTGTTAATCAAATATTTTGTAAGCTGAGGAAACATATTATAGGCGCCTCACCGAGGGGCAATAGTTAACTTGTCTCGCTGACCATTATTACAGCAAGAAGTTTGATCCCTAATGTATACTTCACACATGTAACCTCGTGACAGCTTTGTATATATCGATAAACTCAAAATTATATTAAAAGCTGTGAACCAAATTGAAGATTCAGATGAGACCAAAAATGGAGTATTTCTTCCATATGGAGCTACCCAGTCCCTATTTCTTAGTCTGGGTAGGTCGCTTCGGTGGCCTTTTTTGGGGGTGGTGGTAACTGTTTTCACTTCCGGAGTCTCTTTTCTATAGACGCAACGTCGCAAGTCTATCGTTACTCAAAAGGTATTACCATGCCAAAGGTTCAGACAAAACCCATGTTATGTCCACAAGTTTAAATCACCTCTATTCCTTTCATGATCCATTTGTAAAAAGAAAGTTTCACTCAGCTTCTTCCTCAAACCCGTAAGTGTGTGGAACAGACTCCTGCGTGGATGCTTCCGTGAATCCTACCACTTCAAGTCAGTAAATATCTATCCTTCATATTCTCATAATATTCTTTACTTCCTATTTCCTCTTCTTATGTTCATATGACACGCCTAATTCAATAGCGCTCTCTCTCTTGACTGACTTTTGAGCCTTAGAGGGGATAAACAGTTGTAAAATAAATAAAAATGAGTAGAATAGTTATTTTTATAATCTCTCTATATAAAACACAGGATGTCTGTGTGTATGTCTGTCACTCTTTCTGTCTGTATGATACATTTTCACTCGGGATCCATCCAAACGATTTTGACTAAGAACCTATCTCTTACATTGTACAATGCATAGGCCAAGTTTGATTAAAATCAGCTGGATGGGTCTCGAGTGAAAAGGTATCAAACAGACACAGACAAATAGACATCCTTGTTATATATATATATATATATATATATATATATATATATATATAATAGTCATGCTCGCTCGTATGAAGTAAGATTTTAAAAATAGGTGTTGTTAGCATTCATAAAAATAAATTCTTCGTCAAGAGAAAAAAGGTTTTCGAAGTTTGGCTTACCGCAGAAATTGCGTGAGGTAATTCCGGCTGCACTCGGACCATCGGAATTTTCCACGTCGTCCTGTGATCGTCGGTGACATTATGGTACCTGTTCCTGTGGTGCACTTGTTCCGATCTCCATCGTGGATCATACCAAAACTGTAAAGGAAAACAAAAACATCGATGTCTTGTGAAGAATTGATTAAATACTTCCATTTGTGTTAGTAAATGGAAGACTTGTGGGTTTAGCTGCAATTTTCTTTTAGATATGCTACATTCAGGAATTCAAGATGTCGACAAACGAATTCTAACAACGTTTGTCCTTCGAACACGTACGCCACATTGGTTCTTAAAAATGACAGCGATAGTCAAAAGTACTTGAACAAAAATAACAAAATACGAAATTAGAATTCCTTTGTCTGCATACTGGTATTCTTTGGGAAGCTGGACTTTTGAAATGGTCCAGCGTGACTTCATGTGTAACAGCCTTTGGGAATGATGTAGCCCAAAAAGAATGTGATTTATTTTATTCTGTGTCTTAATTATTATTATTTTTTTATTTATACTAATATAAGAAAAGCATTCTAACTACCACATCGACAACAAATCGGTTCTTGGCAATGACTGAGTTAGTTATAAGTATTTGAACATAAATGACAAAATATGAACTTTGGACAGTGTATCCACAATTTTCAGTACAATACACATCACCTTATCCGAAAATTGGAAAAATGCAATAAAAAATGAATCAGACAGAACATGTCAATTCTTTTTGGTTAGTCATTTTCGTTTAGTGACATATAAACCAATTTGGGTTATTTAATGCCGAAATCTAAATATTTTGAACACAGTTTTAACTAAATATATTTTGAACGCTGTTGTATACCGTTAACTACAAATGAAATATATTATTGATCATTTTACTATAAAATGTGTTGTTGGTAATTTTACTATAAAATGTACTGCTGATAATTTTGCTATATATATATATATATATATATATATATATATATATATATATATATATATATATATATATATATATATATGCATTGTTTTGTTGGTCATTTTACTGTAAATAAATATTGTTGGTTATTTTTTTACATAAAAAACGTATTGTACTTTTACTATAAAAATGTATTTTTATACTTTCATAGTGTTTTGTTTTTGTTTGGGGGTTCACTATTTACTCATAGCTGGGACCCTAGCAGGTGCTACCATCCCGGGTCAGGGTAGAACTGGGAACACCAGCAATTAAGAGATGGTACCACGCTTCTCAAAACCTCCAATCTTCCGATCAGAAGACTTGCTGCCGGATGTAGTTTATCGTCATACCCAGGATTCGGTTCTTTTTAATCACCTGGTTGATTTTAAACTTGTAAACCAAAATTTGTATGTGGAATACAAGTGAGGATTGAACTCAATACCAGCATTTAACCAAACTAGGCTCGCTAACAATTACCCCGCAATGACACACCAATTAAAGCTTCTATACTCGTGCCAATAAATTGCGTAATCACTATATAGTAATTATATAGTAACTATAGAGTAACTATGTAATATTATATAGTAACTATATATTATCATATAGTAAATATATAATAACTGTATTTAGCATCCCGCTACCAATTCTATTAATCAATGTCAATTTTTATACAAATCTGTGCAAAAAGCGGATCACAGAGCTTATTCAGCTTCATACATATTTTCAGAAAATTTCAACTTCTGATTGGTCAGTTAATATTTAAATCATAACAACGACCTAGTTCTTGATCTGGCCAAAAAATAAATCCACCTTTAAGAGCCTGCCACGTGATTAAGTTGATTATAAATACCAGACACAAGTTCATTCTACTTCCTTGATTTATCTCGCTACAAAATGTAGTTGTGAAAAAGAAATTGCGTCTCGACCCCTTATTCACACATGCACACATACACGTACGTACGAAACTTTTCAAACTTCATTACGAACATTACATTACAAATATTCAACTACAAGAAATGGAAACTTAATTACAAACATTACAGAGCATTCATTCCTTCAACTCTTCTGAAGCTAAAAGTTTACTCAACATATTCTCAGCTTTACATAATTCATCCAACTCTCTCACAGTGAATATTTTGAGCGACAAGTTCATTCAACTTTTGTGAGCTCGGATAAAAATATCTCATAAGTAAAAACTTTAATTCAATCAAAAAGGGACATACCACCAACAAAAATAGTATCCCCTATGCTTGTGTACATCATACAAATATAAATATTGTTGTTGTTATAAAACCGTTTTGTGTTCCTTGTTTCTCTTGTTGCTTTTGCGTTTGCTTACACATTCGTAAAGTAAAAAAATGTACGCGTTGATTTAGGCCGTCAGTACCGCTACAATATATTAATTATGAGGGAAAAGATTTATTCCTTAATAAAAACGTATATTAATACTACATTACTTTAGGCTGATTGATATAGCATGCCAAATTTTGCATATTTAATGTCAGTGTGTGTATAGAGCACCCGGTGTGGATCTAATTCACTATTCAGTAGTAATGATAGGCTGGTTGATTTTATAAAATGTTTGTCATTATTGGGTTATTTAATATCAGATTTTGTATGGGGCACGCAGTGAGGATCAAACTTACTAGTAAAGGTCAATCAAACTACCCATTACCTCACGCTGAGGCATATCAATATGAATGTATCAACCCTTGTTAGGTCAATTAAAATCGAATTTTCTATGGGGCGCCTAGTGAGGATCGGACTCAGTAGTAATAGTCAAACAGACTACGCTCGTTGGCCATTACCCCACGCCGAGACATATTAATATGGTTAGAGCGTATTGCATCATTGCATTCTTATTGTATCATTTAACTTTTAATTTTTAATGTGGCACCTAGTGAGGATCGAGCTCAGTGTTATTGGTCAGTCAGATTAGCTTCGTTAGCCATTAGATCACGTCGAGGCACTGTTGGGAGGGCTGTATCCGAAACACATATAAAGGTTCTATTTTCAACTTGGGGTTGTTGATAAACTGATAAGATTCGGTAAAGTAGCGTAACTGGCACCCCAGGGCCCCGTCAAAATGTAAGCAATTATTGAAAACAGTGGGTGGAGTAATTATCACCAGTTACGTAGGCAGGAATTCTGCTGATAATGCAAAAGTTTATATCAATGCACAAGGAGCATGTCACGTGACGAGAAATAACAGCTTATTGCCAACAACAGTGTTAATGGTCGGGTTTTCAAGCTCAGGCAGAAACCAGAAGACTGAAAGCTGATTCTCAAGGAAGACAAACCATTCTCATTCAGAAGGTTGCTGCAAGAAAATCTTTCGATATCCATTTACCTCTCTTTGGATCTGTACCAGATTAAACAAACAAGAAGCAAGCACTTACACGTGCAAGTATGTTTGTCGTACTGGTTCATATATATATATATATATATATATATATATATATATATATATATATATATATATATATATATATATATATATATATATATATATATATTATAAAATGGACAAAGTCCGACAATGATTTTAAGACATTTTTATGTTTATACATTCTTTTTAAGGATACAAATAGATAGTAAAATCGACCATGCTAACCGATCCTCTGTGGCCCAATCTGTTAAGTCACGTCAGGCTATATGACGGTTCCGTATAGGATACGGGTTCGATTCCTGTCGGAGGACGAATATTTTCATTCAGGCCGGTAAATGTTGTTTAATACTGTTTATTATATACAGAGCATTTACTTAAGTATTTGTACCTATGAAAAGAATGTATAAAAATGTCTTAATATATATGTAAGAAATATAGTCTTAAAGTGTGCTATATTTATGCGATGAATTTCTCAATATCAGAGATAGAGCGAGTGTAAATATAAAAGTCAACACTTAGAGGCGACAGTCTGTTTCATACTAGATGCAATCGTAAGTGTTGACTTCAATGTTCACTTATATATATATATATATATATATATATATATATATAAAGACATACATATCAGTCTATTCACATCTATTTATCTATCTCAGGCCATTCATACCTATCTAACCATCTATCTATCTATTTGATAGCTTTCACATTCTAGAATAAAGCCAATACTTTCGGAATCAGTTCCTCCGTGAGCAGCACGGGTTTGAATTTCCACGTCGGCAAGTGACATACACTTCCACCCCAAAAATCTATCTATCTATCTATCTATCTATCTATCTATCTATCTATCTATCTAACACGATATCACAAGTCATCGTGACCGAGGGTTTGAGTGTGATGGCGTTGTTCAGATTATTGATTATTCTAGATAATACGCCCTCTCCCAGAATCTGTAACAAAGGTCTGCTCAGCATAGTTGCAGTATAAACCACGGGTTGGCTCTGTGGGTTGAACAAACACAATTGTGCCTGAGCGAGAGTCTGCAATAGGGATTGGCTAGCCGTCCAAATAGACAGGATATATATATATATCCTGTCTATTTGAACAACATATATATATATATATATATATATATATATAGACATGGTCTGTTCATTTTTCCAACTTCCGACTAAGTTGTTTTATACAATTGGTATACTTACCAAAGTTCAATTTTGTTTTTTCTTTTAATGTTGCTAGGGTCGCGTCATGAAGAATTGTTCTATTTAATCTGTTTCTGAACCTGTGTTTGGTTAATTCCTGTGTTCCGATGTTTGCTGGAACTAATTTCAAGTCAATCAAAGGAGGAGATCAAGTTTTAGGGAGAATGGGAGCTA
Source organism: Acanthosepion pharaonis (assembly GCA_903632075.3). Lineage (NCBI taxonomy): Eukaryota > Metazoa > Mollusca > Cephalopoda > Sepiida > Sepiidae > Acanthosepion > Acanthosepion pharaonis. Next base: position 6,257,929 of record CAHIKZ030000302.1, read on the forward strand.
CACAAACGGCTCTCGGCAACAGGAAAAAACCCTGAAATTTCGGAAATGCATACTGAGGAAAGAAGACTTGGAGAATTTAACACCCACAGGACAGATCGAATGCTAGAGAAGCAGAATAAAGCCAGTTGATAACGGAATAGGTACCAGAAAAAGAAAGGGTTCGTAAAGACGCAGATATTGCCGGAAGGAGAAAATTAAATGGAAACTGTGGAGGGCTATAACCGCTTACGCCCTGAAAGTAATTGACAGGAAGAGAGAGAGTGAGTGAAGGGGAGAGTGAGAGAAAAAAGAGAGAGAAAGAGAAGGCGAGTGTGAGAATGAGAGTGTGAGCAAGAGTCAGAGAGAAAGTGTGTGTGTTTGTGACAGAGAGAGAGAGAGAGAGAGTGAAGGTGAGAGTGAGAGAGAGAACGAGAGTGAGAATGTGAGAGAGTGAGAGTGAGCGCAAGAGAGAGAGAGAGAGCGAGAGCAAGAGAGAGAGAGAAAAAGAGAGAGAAAGAGAAAGCGAGTGTAAGAGTGAGAGAAAGAGCCAGAGAGAGAGTGTGTGTGTGTGAGAGAGAGAGAGAGAGAGTGAAGGTGAGATTGAGAGAAAGAGAGAGAGAACGAGAGTGAGAATGTGAGAGAGAGTGAGAGTGAACGCATGAGAGAGAGAGAGAGAGAGAGAGAGAGCGATAGCAAGAGAGAGAAAAAAGAGAAAGCGAGTGTGAGAGTGAGAGAGCAAGAGCCCGAGAAAAAGTGTGTGTATATGAGAGAGAGAGAGAGAGAGAGAGAGAGAGAGAGAGAGAGAGAGAGAGAGAGAGAGAGAGAGAAAAAAGTTAAAAAAATAGGGCATTTATTAAAGACTGAACTTAACGGTCCAGAGAAATTGAATTTCTAACCGTGACTCTCCGGCAAGTAATCCTAATTAAGAGAAAAACATATTTAGGTAAAATTAAAACAAACATGAAAAGATTGAGATAAATAGATATTTCCTTCTTTTTTTTTTTTGAGTTTACCATGATTTTATTTTATACGTGTGTGTGAGGGGGTGGGGAGTCGTATATCCCTTAACCCAATCAAAGAACCTCACCCTACAAGTGCTTTATAACCCCTTAGCTAGCATGTACTGTTTATCCCATTAGCCAAATTCGAACATTACTTTTCATGGCGATAAAGCAGGTTGCGTCTGTCTTTATGCTAAATCGAACCCCCAAAATATGAACCCCATATTTTAGGGGTCAGCCTTCCTGTCTGCCTGGGGAAATTATCTTACATGCTGAGATCAAAAGAATAGGCGATATCTTTCCTACTTTTTCCTCTTACTACAGATGGTGAGCAGTAAAAATAAATAAGAAAAGAAAACATTGTCGGGTCTTAGCTAATTTCCCCGTATCAATTCATGTCCGTGCTGAATCATGTATTTTGTATTTAGTTCTATACACTACTTCCTGCCGTATCACGTTGAAATATCGGTTCTCGTACTATCACCGAAGTTAAGCAACATTGAGCTTGCTCATTGCTCAGACGGGTGATCGCTGAGGAACACCAGGTGCTGTAAACTACGCAACAGGCCTGGCAAGCCAGCGATCGGTATAATCTCGTGACTTATGCTAAAGGAAGACCTCGATATGAGGATGGGCTTTTGGACTCACAGGTAGCAAGACCTATCTGTAGCATGATGTGTGTTATATAGACTACGACACAAACTCGCTACTTCTAAATAAATAAACGGTAAATTAAGTCTATCCGTGTGGCTGAAAATCCTCTAACTCGAGCCACACTTGCTCTACATAGACATATCATAAATTTTTGGAGTCAGGATGATTCCGGGATTGAAAATCTTCCCTTCATTTAGTGCTTGAACATACAGCATTGGGATTTGTGTCTGGATGAGGAAGGAACAGTTAAAAATTCAAATTCTTTCTATCTATCGTTTCTTTCATATTTCTATCTATCTCTTTTCTAAAAAAGAAACGCCAAATTCTATCTGCCCGTTCGTGTGGCCGAAAACCCTTCTAACTCTGGCCACACTTGCTCTACATAGACATACAGTGCTGTTCGATAAAAGTGACTCACCTGATTTTCTTTTACTAAATGTTCTCTTCTCCAATGAAACGAAAGTTGAGCTAAATTCAAAAGATAAGCGATCTAAAACCCGAAGAAGCTTTGAAAGCTCTTTGAATTTAGCAGTAAGTACTGTCAAGCATCCGTTCAGTATAATGTTCTGGGGATGCTTTTCTTTTCATGGAACTGGTTTCTTAAAACCTATTGAAAAGACCCTCAGGAGCGAGCAATACAAGAGAATTTTAGAATCGCGTCTGCTCCCTTCTGCTGAAAGGGTGCAAATCGACCCCACCAAGCTCATTTTTATGCAGGATAATGCTCCCTGTCACAAATCAAAATTGATTACGGAATACTTTGATGAGAAGCAGGTGAGTGTTATGACATGGCCGCCCCCAATCTCCTGACTTCAACTCCATAGAAAACTTATGGAGCATGTTGCTCAACTGCTTTCTCGAGAGCCTGTACTTTATAATGCTCCATAAGTTTTCTATGGGTTGAGGTCAACATCTGCGTTGTACATATTTGAGGATGGATCAAGCGATATCATTTCTCGAAATTGAATCGCTACCATCACACACACACACACACACACACACACACACACACACACACACACACACACACACACACACATATATATATATATATATATCAGTCTATTCACCTATCTCGGACCATTCATACCTATCTAACCATCTATCTATCTATTTGATAGCTTTCACATTCTAGAATAAAGCCAATACTTTCGGAATCAGTTCCTCCGTGAGCAGCACGGGTTTGAATTACCACGTCGGCAAGTGACATACACTTCCACCCCCAACATCTATCTATCTATCTATCTATCTATCTATCTATCTATCTCAGTATATATTGGTATGTTGTGTTTTGTTTTACGGCATCAACCTCAATGGGTTATTTAATGCCGACAAAATTTTCATTGTTGGCAATATTTTTTTGCCAAAAATCTATTTCTGGTAATATTTTTTCTGTCAAAAATCTATTTCTGGTAAGAATTTTTCTTCGCTGGCAATATTTTTTTCAAAAAATGTATTACTGGTAATATTTGTTTTTCAAAAATGTATTGCTGGCAATATTTTTTTTTACAAAGTATTTCTGGTATTAAAACCTATTTTTACATTTTCATAGTGTTTTGACTCCTGTTTGGGGGTTAACTATTTGGCCATAGCTGGGACTCTGACAGGTACTACTACGCCTGGTCAGGGTGGACCTGGGAACACCAGCAATTAAGAGGTGGTTTCACGCTCCTCAAAACCTGATCAGAGGCCTTGCCGTCGGATGTAGTTTATCGTCATACCCAAGATGCGTATGTCATCATCATCTTGCGGCCTCATCCGAGATTGAACTCATCAATACTTTGATTGGTGTAGTTCATAATCTTGTCAAATAGCTGAATTCTTGATGCATCGCTAGGGCTATCAAGGGTGTCTTTATCGTGACACCAACACTAAATAGATTGCCAACCAAGGCTCAGAGAGAATCCATTCACCCTCCTCTAAGAGCAGGTTTGAATTCAGAGTTTTCCTTCTCCGAGACCAGTTGCCATCCAAGGCTATAGAACCCAGTCTCTCCTGATATTTACCCATAGATGGTATGAGTATGTAGTTTATCGTCATACCCAGGATGAGGGCTAATGTTTGGTGAATCATATCGACTGATACTATCTCACAAAACCTACCTGGAGTTTGGTGAGTGTTATAAAGACTAAAATAAACTTTCGCTATTTATACTAAAAGAAGACCTCCATATGGGGTGGTGCTTCCGGAAACACAGTTCGCAAGAACTTCCTGGAGTTTGGTGAGAGTCATATAGACTAAATTACATTGATTGATTGATTTATTACGGCTTATCAACCTTTTGCAGGTTATATAAAATTGGAAAACATTTTTAGATAGTAATAATTTTAGAGAGATAATCATGATTTGCTGATACAAGCCCTACTAATTAACCCATAGATGGGGAGAAAAAGTAGTTTTATAATTTAACCAAGGGTTTTTTTTTTCTCCGAGAATATAACGAAATGAATATAACGAAGCCAACTGGGATTAGAACTCGGCTCTCCTATTTCTAATTCCAAGCCGTTGTCCATTACACCATCCGCACATTCAAGATGATAGAACCAGTATTCCCTAGCGTTTACCCATTTAGGTGCTGATCAGGGCGTCCTGGGTATGACGATAAACTACATCCGACAGCAAGGCCTTGGCCTTTGATAAGGAGGTTTTGATGAGCATGGAACCACCTCTTAATTGCTGGTGTTCCCAGGTCCACCCTTACCTGGGTGGTGGCACCTGTCAGGGTCCCAGCTATGGGCAAATAGTTAACACCGCAAATGGGTTCAAAACACTATGAAAGTATAAAAATAGGTATAATACCAGCAATACATTTTTTGAAATTTTTTACCAGCAATACATTTTTGAAAAAAATATTACCAGTAATATATTTTTTGAAAAAAAAAAATTACCAACAATACATTTTTGAAAAAAATTACTACCACCAATAAAAATCTTGTCGGCATTAAATAACCTATTGAGGTTGATATGCTATAAACCAAACCAATCCAAAACTGATCCGACTCGACGTTGCTTAACTTCAGTGATCGTATGAGAACGTGATATGGCCGTAAACCTTAAAATACAATCTCGCTATTTATAATAATAGAAGACCTCAATACGAAAAGGTGCTTCCAGATTTTACAGTTCTCAAGACCTATTTGGAGTTTGGTGAGAGTCATATAGACTAAGCACATTAGAAAAGGGGTGCTGAAAGGTAAATTGCAAGTATTTTTGTTATGACGTTACGCCGCAATTAATTATCTCACACTAACTCCATTTGAATTTTATCGAAGATAGGTTATAATGCTGCAATAAGGCAATATATATATATATATATATATATATATATATATATATATATATATATATATATTCAGTTGTATGGATAAAAAGTGTATATCTTTTTGAAAAAATAAATCAGTTTGTCTGATGATCGCAAAAGCGTGAAAGCCAGGATTACAAACTAATATCCATACAACTGAATATGTTAGCTCTATCACAGATATTGAGCACTTTTCACAATGTACCGCATAATATATATATATATATATATATATATATATATATATATATATATATATATATATATATAGCTTAATGAGAAGCCACGTATACTTTCTTAATATGTATATATAGAAAAAGTTTCAAATTGAAAATTATAATGTTTTATTTTATGAAAGTATTTATTTATTTATATATATATTTGATATTTCAAATTGTCCTCAATTTTTCATCAGAAATAACTGTTTTATTTACAAATAAATTAAAATTACTGTTTGTTAGCAAGTAGCGTACTTCATGAAACGCGGACGTCACGTGATATGGAACGTCACTGTTCGGATATTCCTAACTTAAATGTAACTGTCATAAATATTTAAAACAATTTTTTACTATATCTCTAAAAAAAAAAAAAATTGCTTAACTATTGAAATATTTATAAAGATTTAAAACACCTAAGTCCCTATTCAACCCTAGTTTATGTGTATTTAATTTTAAAATCCAATATGTTTTCTTTTTTCTGCGTGTGAATGTGGAAGTAAAATCGGAATCTATCAATAAACATTTGCAGTTTTTTAATGTGTGTCCTGATTGATTGTAGTGTTTAGCTATGGGGAATAAGGGTTGTTTTGACGTATTGTTTGTTTATGGTTATTAAAACGAAATCTAAAATTGTTTCCAGACTCACCAATATATCCACTATTAGGACATAAGTTGCAGAATAAATAATAGATTACGTTATGGGTATCGCAGGTGAGGTTAGGTGGCTGTATCCTGATATTGGTGTTAGGTACGGAAAATGTATTAGCTATTATTAAATGTTTGCAAACTAAGCAACGAGGTTTGTTACATTTGTAATTTCCTGTTTGGCTTCTATTGTTTAGATATTTGGTAGAGGTGAGGATAGCTGATAAGTTTGGTGAATGTTTCATTGCATTTATGGGTGGTTTATCGAAAATGTCTTTGATCTTGTTGTCTAATTGGAGGTTCTTGTAATCATTTTTTAAATTGTGAATAAGTGTGTGGGAATATTGATTGTGGTTAAAAACCATGGGAATCCGATTGTTGTTTTTATTTTTCTTGTATGTGAGAAGTGTGTTACGATTTATCAGGATAGTTTTATTTAGTGCTTCTTTTATTATTTTTATTGGGTATTTGCATTTTAGGAATTGTTTTGTTAAGTTATTAATGTTGTATAGAAAATCTAAATGGTCTGAGTATATGCATATCCGAACAGTGACGTTCCATATATATTTGTATGTGTCTGTGTGTGTACACTCAGGAACATACACCGGGTGTAACAGCAAAATTGTCTAACAACAAAATTGTCCAATTGTTAGATTAAGCTTTGAACCGTTCTATCTTAGAAATTGTTATGGGGTCCTCCCCTTTGTCATATAAGTGGACTCGACCAGAGTGTTACTAGCACTGCTGCCGTTAAATACCCAGAGTCAGTCAGAATATACAGAGACTGGGAGAGTGAGCAGAGATTGTGATTGTGATTGTGATTGAGTTGGAGGTAGAGTAATAGTGTGAGGTAACTGCTTGTAGAAGTCACAGTTACAAGCACGTTGACTCTTAGGAAGTCCTACTTCGAGACTGTATGTATATATATATATATATATATATATATATATATATATATATATATATATATAAATATATATTAGTAGTAGTGCGACTAAACGCGTTCCTGGATTTAGTAACAGTGTTAAACATTGTATTATTGTGTAAATACATTTAATTTCTTATCTTTAATTCTTGCGTTTGTCATTCATTGGAGACCGAATTTCATCTCGGAATCCACAACAGAAATGATTTAATATATATTACTGGAATTCTCTGAGGTTTTTATAACACTACTGAACTTTACTTTGAACATAAGAATGTATTTAGCTCTAAGTTGAAATGATGATCCCTCTTCTTGTTGTGACCTCCTGATCCAGTTTTCCTCTCTTTCT
>CAHIKZ030000302.1:6270000-6302500 GCA_903632075.3 Acanthosepion pharaonis
GATTGACCCTTTTGCTTCTAATATCACCGCCTTACAATGAGCTCCTTTCTTTCCTCTACGGATATGAACTTTATTCCACACCGGGGATGAAAAACAGACAAACACTTTCCTTGTTTGCCGAGATAGACTGTTTTTGAGGTAAAACACACACACACACACACACACACACACACACACACACACACACACACACACACACACACACACACACACACACACACACACACACACACATATATATATATATATATATATATATATATATAAAAGATTAAGAAAGAATAAGAAGAAAATGAAAAAGAAAGTAAAATATATATATATTACATCAAACCTTATTTTTACAGGATACCCATATTTGATTAGACGACTCGTTTCGTTTAACAGTACTTTATTTTCGTCTGTTTGCCAGAATATTCGAGAAGTCTTATTTAAGGAAAAAAATCGACCTCTTTTTTTTTTTTAAATAAGGTTTCTCGAATAATCAGCCCGTTGGAGAAAAATAAAATACTGTTTGAAAAATAAACGGAGCATCTACTGAAATATAGGTATCAATAAAATAACAATGTGATATATATATATATATATATATATATATATATATATATATATATATATAAATTTAAAAGAAAAGGTTTTCATTTTTGGAAGTGCTATCTGATGATCCGGCGTCCTTTAAAGGACTCTGGTGAAATGAATTATTATAATGGTACCTTAAAAGTGGTCTATTTTTTTTTTAAATATTAGCTCTGGATTTACATTGAGCTCTCAGGATTTCATCCTCCTTGGGAGTACCCATACAGATTATCAAGTTCTTCATAACTTAAATATATATATATATATATATATATATATATATATATATATATATATATATATATATATATGTCATCATCATCCTTCGACCTCCCTGTAGTTGCTCGGAACTCCATTAACAATCCCTTTCCACACTGCTTGGTTCTGCATTACCGTCCCCAGATCTCCAATGTCCAACCCCGTGTCCTGAGCCATGGTGTCTTGGAAAGTCAACTTTCGCGAGAAGCCACCTCCAGAAAGGATGCCATAAAAGTAAGGATGAGACGACGCTGTTTAAAAAATAAACGGAGCGTCTCGTGAAATATAGGCATCCACTAAAAATAACATTTAATGTGGTATATATATATATATATATATATATATATATATATATATATATATATATATATATATATATAACAGTGCGTTGGCAGGCAAGCTGCAATCGCTTTTGTTTGAGCTTAAGAGATTGGTCTCCGTAAAATATGTGATCTCCTACTGATGTTCTCTCGATCCATGCAACGCTTAACATAATTTACGGAGAAATGAGACCCAGCGATCTAACTTATTCGTCTCTTATTATTTTCCCGAATTCCGATCCATATCCGATCCATATTTGATCGCAAATTTGTAGTTAACACATACATATTGAGAATATCCAGTTGTAAAAACGTTTCAAGATATTAGAAGCACTCCTAATAAAAAAACACCAAACTGTACCTAAACAGAACTTTTTTCGAGCGTAGCCGAGCTACTCGGCTCAGGAAGACATTACTGCTACTCTCACCTAACACAATATCAGAAACAACACGGATATAATAACAGTCACTGTTTCTACAAAAATTAAAGAAAAGAAAAAAAGCCCTTTGAAAATGGCTTGATAATTAGACGCAAGCGCTCAGGACAATGAACACTACGAAAAATTCCATTATTTATTAATATATTTGATTTGAGTGTGTGTGTAAGTGAAGTGGAGAGGATTTGACAAAAAAAATACGCAGAGGGGAATTGTTCATATCCTGTTTAAGTTTTTGCTCTTTGACATGCTAATTTCCTTGGGCGATGTCCTCGTGCTCGACATGAAATAATTTAATTTTGCAAATTCTCAACGAAATTAGTACAAAAATTTTTAAAGCTATACTTTCTATAAACACAATTCTAAAATATTAAGCCAATTAAAGCCCAGCGTAAACTCTAGTATTAAATATAAAATTGGCATGAAAACCCTTAAAAAATAAACAGTATGAGAAAAGAAAGAAGAAAGAAAAATGATGGTAATGACAAGAAGAAGAAAGAAGAAAGAAGAAGAAAAAATAAGAAAGTAAAAAGATGGTAAAGGCAAAAAGAAGGATAGGAAAAAAGAAGAAAGAAAAAAAGAAGAAGAAAGTAAAAACGATTGTAATGGGAAGAAAAAGAGGAGGAAGAAAAGAGAAGAAAAAGAAGAAAAAAGAATGTAAAACGTTCTAATGGCATGGAGAAAAAGAGGAAGAATAAAAAAATGAATAATAAAGTTAAAGTATGGTAATGGCAAGAAGGAAAAGAAGAAGAAAGAGAAGAAAGTCAGACGATTGTAATGACAAGAAGGCGAAGAAGAAGAAGAAGAAGAAGAAGAAGAAGAAGAAGAAGAAGAAGAAGAAAGTCAGACGATTGTAACGACAAGAAGGCGAAGAAGAAGAAGAAGAAGAAGAAGAAGAAGAAGAAGAAGAAGAAAGTAAAGCGATGGTAATAGCAAGAAGTAAAAGAAGAAAAAGAAAAAAGAAGAAAAGAAGAACGTAAAACGATGGTAATTACAAGAAGAAGAAGAAGAAGAAGAAGAAGAAAATGAAGAAGAAAGTAAAACGATGGCAACAGCAAGAAGAGGAGGAAGAAAGGGGAAAGAAAAAAGAAGAAATTAAACTAATGGTAATGACAAGAAGAAGAAAAATGAATAAGAAAAAAAGAAGAAAGCAAAACGATAGTAAAAGCACAAAGAAGAGGAATAATAAGAAAAAAGAAGAACGTGAAACGATGGTAATGGGAAGAAGAAGAAGAAGAAGAAGAAGAAGAAGAAGAAGAAGAAGAAGAAGAAGAAGAAGAAAGTAAGTAAGTAAAACGATGGTAATGGCTAGAAGAAGAAGAAAAAGAAGAAAAAGTAAAAGGAAGAAAAAAAGTTACGATATTAATTATAGACTTCTACACATACCACATTATTGTTTGTCGACGTCTGCCTTGAGTGGCTCTAGTCGTATATTAGGTGAACATCAAGTTTCAAAGTTATTTTCGAGTTTTGTGGGGGAAGATGAATTCTCCGCTCTGCACACTCTTTCACACAAACGAAACGTAACGAACTTAACGCTACTTTCTCGCTATTTCCATGGCAAATGCTTACAGGTTCTCCATTCTTTAGTCCAGCTAGGACAGGTCATATCACTTCCACGCATTCGAATATATATATTAATACGGGAAAATATATATATATATATATATATATATATATATATATATATATATATTGTATTCGACGTATGACGTATGAGGGTCAGCAACTCAGTTCCTAGGAACCGATAGCCCAGACACCAGTACGTATGATTTATAGTGGTGAAGGCTTTGGGCAGATCCAACTACTTTTTGAAGTGCCGAATACAGAGACTTGGTGCAATTACTTTTGCCACAAGGTCCCCAAACTACTGGTTGCCATCTAAGACTATAGAACCCAGTCTGTCCTGCTATTTACCCATAGCTGGAGGGGGGAAGAAGAGGATTAATACCTTTTCCAAGGGTATTATTACGTACGTAAGTGAATGTAATGGGTTCGAAAGGCGTTGGCTCGTTGGTCTAGTAGTATTTTCGCTTCAAATCCCTGACGAGCCTCATATATATATATATATATATATATATATATATATATATATATATATATATATAAAGTTTAAATAAATATTCAGAAAAAGAAAAGATGACAAGCGAAGTGGATTTGTTTTTGAAGTTACCTTCTTCTACTCATCTTAACTTTCTTCTAGGCAGGACCTACACGACCTCTGGTGGTTTGAATTCAGAGTTTTCCTTCTCCTAGGGTGGTTGAAAACTAAGCGCCCAGTCTGTCCTGCTATTTACCCACAACTGGAAAGGTGGTTAAGAGATGAATTAATAACTTTTTGTACATAAGTTAATTCAATAAACTCGATTGGAATTCGAACTCGGCTCTCCTTATCGTGCCTCCACCGGAGGTTAATAAAAAAAGAAATAATATAGGATATAAGAAATTGAGGCATTAATAATAAATAAATAAATTTAAATATATATATATATATATATATATATATATATATATATATATATATATATATATATATATATATATTCAAAAAATTATGTCATAAGCATGTTATAGCATCGCTACAAAAATAGCCATTTTGTTTCAACACTTCTGGTGTCTTGTCAAGCGATGGCGTTGATTGCAAAATAAAGAGTTTTAAAAGTTCAAAACCAACCAAACCCCCAGGGTTACAAACTCATATCCATATAACTGAATATATATATATATATATATATATATATATATATAAGATGAAAGTAATTGATATATTTAAAAAAGTTCAAGATGAAAGTAATTGATATATTTAAAAAGTTTAAATAAATATTCAAAAGAAGAAAAAAAAAGAGTCCCTGTTACGAAAACAAATTTCCGCTCTTTCCCCATACTTTGTGAATATAATTAAATCCTGTGAGGATCACGTGTCATTCCATAACTGTTAGATGAGAATTGACGTACCATAAAATTACCTCCATAATTTATACAACTTCCATTGAGGGAAACATCACCGTTATAAATGTCCCTGTTCTGTTTGGCAGTTCGTGAGTCATCCGTCGGTAGCACTGATTTGTTCAGCAGACTTTGCAGCCTGGAACCAAAATGCAGGTCCCGATTTTTTTTTATACTTCCAAACAAACTGTAGTCTGTCTGCGATGACCCCTTGGTATAAATATCAATAACAACCTTTCCTTTTAAAAATGCCCTTAAAAGGACCTAATAAATCTCCCGAATCTGTATCTACAAGGCCCCAGTTCCAAAATTAACAAGATTAATCACACCTGTCATCGTCGTTGGGTAATTCCCACGATAAGTGCACACGAACTTGGTAACTTAGTAAAAAGCATTATATTATTCGTGTCAGGTCAGAAAATAGACCCTATTCAAGAGTGTGCCTAGTGAGTGAGGTAGTTGTTTAATCAGCACTGGTTTGAATGGTTATGGATTAAACCAGTGCTTCCCAAACTTTTTATTCTCCTGGCTACATTTTCAGAATTAAAATTTGCTCAAATTTTATGTGATAAAAAAATACATTTAGAAATAAAAAACAGAGAGAACGTTAAAGGGAGATAACCGCGGATTTGAAATCAGAGCATTATCATTGATAACTCTCTCCTCCAATTTGTGGAGCCTCCTTAACACTAGGATGGCCGAGGTGTTGTTTTCGACACCTTCAAATTTTCAACAAATTACTATGGAATAACTAGTTTTGGTTCGATGCTGAGGCTTATGGACAATTATTGAATTTTTAGCAGAGATGCTTAACAGACTTAAGTCTTTAAAAAATATTCAATGGAATAGCTGATATTTGAGGTTTTACGTTGAATGGCGAAAGTGTCGTTTTTGACACCTAGGCTATTTATAGGGTAAATGCATGAAAAAATTTCTCACAAGCAATAATACTTGTGTTTATGTCCCCTATCTATCTATTTATCTATCTATCTATCTATACACACACACACATATATATATATATATATATATATATATATATATATATATATATATATATATATATATATATATATATATATATAATTACTTTCTTTCAGTATGAGGTATACTAATATTTGTGAATTTCTTTTCAGACTTGTTATTCCTGACTTGAATATTGAATATATTAAAGATGGCTGCTTCGCGGCGTAATGTAAATAAAGATGTCAAAAGAGCTGGTCATCCAAAATAATTGATATAATGCAAAAATATCACAATGATAAAATCAATCAATAATTATTTATAACTATTTATACTGAGACTCATGCATGCAATTACAAGTAATCCATGATATTTTAAATTTTCAAATCATTTATTTTTTGGTATATGAACTTTTTGAAACAGTTTTTAAATCTTTGTCTTTCAATAATTCCGCCTCACCTGCTATCCTCTTCCGCCACACCTATGAGGCACGCCGTACTGTATGGGAACCACTGGTTTGAGCCAACATAAAAAAAAACAAAAAACAAAACTGATTTTAAGGGCAGATAGGTCTTCCCACTTTGGATCTTGGAGCTTCACAATCTTTCTGACACACTAAGTTAGGCTTAGTAACGCAGTGTTCGCAAATATTTTTAATATTATTCGGTCGAGATAGCTCGGTCATTTACAAGTCTATTACGCCAACCATCACGGTCCTGCATCAAGGTTATTAAATTAGCTGGTCAGTATAGGTGGTTGCTGGGCGACCAACTCGTCTTGCTCCATGGCTAGGTGTTCGCCTCTAGGTAAACACAATTATTTCAAATGTTGATTTTCAAGGGAGTTAATTCACAAATTGGGAACCATCTTTCAATATTGTATTTTTCACTAAGCTTAGTAAATATCAAAGTTATCTATCAAGCTTAGATAAGAAAGGCAAAGTCTTATACATTCAGCAACATAGATTAGGTGCTCCATACTTTCGGCCTTGTGGCACATCTAAGCTTCGCATAGTAAATCTATATAACCATTTTAGACACTTCGTCATTTTGTTATGGTTAACAGTCTTTTCTCGCTTTACCAATTACGACTGAGTAGTGAGTTCGATCCTCACTAAGTACTTTGCTTAGTAAATCGCTATGCATTCTTGGGAGGCTGTTTTTAATTGGATGAGAAGAGAAAAATATAAGATTAAAAATAAATCCATTAACCAGTTTTAACCTGTGAAAATTTCACTGTTTTCCTATTTTAATATCCTGATGAATTTTAATTCTTCTGTTAATTATCGAATAAGCCCATGACGAGCTCTACGACAATAAAATATCCGGAGAAATTCCCCTATCACATATAAGTATTTGAACTTAACAACTTTAACAAAATATTGCAATAACAATCATAACGCTGGTCGTTATTTTAAGAAGTGGGTACAAATGAAAAGATTCGAAATAGACGACGTTTTCCATTTTACTTAAAGAGACATTAAACACTTCTATCGTCTCTTATTTCTTTTAAAATGGAATAGTCCATTATTTATGAGGTACTGTGAGGAGATGTTAAACACTTCTTTCTTTCTTTCTTTCTTTCTTTCTTTCTTTCTTTCTTTCTTTCTTTCTTGCTTGCTTGCTTGCTTACGAAATCCCCGTCTTGCGAACAATTCTCTTAATAAAAAAATCATTCGACAGAAAATGGGATTTGATTTATGGTAGCTGGTTTTTTGGCGATTGCCTTACTCGGTTGACATCGCGTGGCTGTGAAAAATCTCTTCTCGACCCTTTTGCCTTTCCGAGATCGAGGACGTTCAAATAATTTTAAGCCCAGGCCACAGGGGTGGGTTTATTTATTTTATGTATAATTATTCCACGGTATTATCTGTAAAGCCACTCTAAACTTTGACCTTGTGTCACATTTGGTAGCGACGTGGGTGCGCTGAAAAATACAATCTTTTCTCGTTTTTTTTTTTTGTTTGGGATCAAAGTGTAGTATCTGCCTTCGGACGGATAAACTGCATTTCATCTCTTAGTTGTATCTCTGTCTTCGGACAGAGCACATCTTAAAGAAAATGCGTGCCGCAATAGCGAGCGATGACGCGTTCACCTTTGTAGGGGAAACCGCCATTAGATCCAGATTTTACTGCTCGGCCACGGGGAACAGCAGCAGCAAGTGAGGTTCTATCTTTCCCTTTTAAGGAAAGCACATCACCTTCACTCAGATTATGATTTTCTCGAAATCTTCATATCTGCTCAGTTTCGTATCAGAAACGTAAACAAAGCATTTTCGAAAGAATTAATGGATTTAGCTATCGCTCGACATTTCTTTCATGCTTCAAACGTTATTATAGTCGATACATCCGAGTCGAAATAGACGCCCTATTTTTTTTATTTATGAAACTGCGTCTAATAAAATCTATCACCTGCGCATTCAAGAAACTTATTTAAGAAAATGTGCACCGCGGTAGAGATCGAATCAGTGTTCCCCCTTGTATGTGGATACGACAATTTGATCCAGTGTGCCCGATTAGTTAATGACCATTTTCACCCACGAATTTTAAATTCAAAATTCGCAGGATTTATAAAACTGTTTATAAATAGTTTGATAAATTGTTATTAACTAATGGTATCTTAATTCCAATTTGTACAAATATATATATATATATATATATATATATATATATATATATATATATATATATATATGTACAAATTAAAAATATATATATATATATATATATATTTTTAAATTAATTGATTTAAAATATGTTTTTTATGCTACACAGTTCTAACCATGTTTCAAAAATGGAAGCTAAAAGCTCCGAATTTAATTTTGTAATTAAATTAAAGACATTAGTTCCATTTCATCAGCAAGCGAATTTTGGAGTAACTTTTCTAATGCTCTGTAAATTAACATTGAACACTATTTTGTAAAAATAAAAATATCTATAAGAACACCGGATTATATATCTTACGGTTCTTTCTTTTTATTATATATATATATATATATATATATATATATATATATATATTTGTAAAAATTGGAATTAAGACACCATTATTTAATAAATTGGAATTAAGATATCATTAGTTAATAACAATTTATCAAACTGTTTATAAACAGTTTGGTAAATCCTGCGAATTTTGAATTTAAAATTAGCAGATCAAAATTGTTATTAACTAATCGTATCTTAATTTCAGTTGTATGAAAAATTTTGCTCTGTTCATTGAAAATAAACATTGAGCGCTCCTTGTGAGTCAGTTTTAACATATCTCTATTTAATATTTCAAATTCTGTATTGTGTTAATAGGACTCGCTTGGATTATACCAAGGATTACGACACACACACACACACACACACACACACACACACACACACACACACACATATATATATATATATATATATATATATAAATTTTTATATTATTTTTATGGTATAAATTTTTTTTTCCTTCCCTGTCCATTCATTCATGTCATCCATGACAGACTTTTTTCTTTTCCTCATAATCCTTCCCCGTTAACAGTTCTGATGAGAGGGGACGAAACCGGTCGACTGGTGTGTGTTTTATTTTAAACTTATCATGGCCTACAATACAAAATTTCTCGTTTTTTAATGCCTTAGAATATATATATATATATATATATATATATATATATATATATATATATATATATATTTGGTTGGATAGATGAGTTTGTGACCCTGGGTTTCACGCTTTTAGCGATCGTCAGACAAACTCAAGCGAATTTTGGACTCCAAAATTCGTTTGAGGATGAAATGAAACTAATGTCTTTAATTTAATTACAAAATTAAAACTAATGTCTTTAATTTAATTACAAAATTAAATTCGAAGCTTTTAGCTTCCATTTTTGAAACATGGTTAGAACTGTGTAGCGAAAAAAAACATATTTTAAATCAATTAATTTATAATATATATATATATATATATATATAAATTCCCAAGAGGTTAGAATCCAGGTAGAACTCAATGTCCAGTACAGAGTAAGAATATATTATAAAAGGCTCAAACAATAATATTCCATGGTTATATTTTATTACATTGGAATCGTAACGAATATATAGGTCTGGTGAATTGGATCGTGACATATATATATATATATATATATATATATATATATATATATATATATATTTATAATAACTTGCAGTTGGTTGATAAACCGTAAAAAACGAATCAACCAATCAATCAAATGCACCGCATACCCAAAATTCTATGAGAAAGGAGGAATAGCAACATTCAACAGCAATAAACACCTGTCAGCTGAAGGAAATATGGACGAGAATTTTAGCTTTTTTTTTTACACCTGTGCAATTTGTATCGTCTTTCAGTTTGACTTGAGTGTAATGGACACTTAAGGCTGTAATAATCATCAAATCATTTCACACCATTAAGTATTTTAACAAATGCATTTCGGAGGTGTCACGTATTTTTTGAGGATCACATTTACTGCTTTTTTTATTTCGTTCAGAGGAAATGAGTAATAGGCTTAAGGTTTGCATTCCTACTGTAGGAATTTGCCATTTTTGTGTTAAAATCATTATCTATCTATCTATCTATCTATCTATCTATCTATCTATCTATCTATCTCAGTCTGTTCATTATCTATTTCAGTCTGTTCATATCTATCTATCTATCTATCTATCTATCTATCTATCTATCTATCTATCTATCTATGTCAGTCTCCTCATATCTATCTCAAATTAAGAAATATATATATATATATATATATAATTATTTTTTATAAAAAAATTATAACATAAGTATGTTATAAAATCACTACAAAAATAGCCATTTTGTTTCAACACACTCTGTGTCTTATCAAGTGATGATGTTGAAAATAAAATAAATGGTTTTAAAAGTTTCAGATTAATTAACGATCCTACACTAGGGGGAAACATTGTTACAAAAGCTAGAATAACCAATCAAAAACGAAGTATAGAAAGATTCAAAAGCTTGACAACGAAATCCTGCTATAATAGCTATTCAGATCTTTAAATACGTGTAATATTAAAAATAATTTATACTAACTAATAATTATAAAATTATATGATAAAATTTAATATTAAAATTAAAAACTGGCAATTTTTAAAATCCAAATTTAATCACTATTAAGTTTAAAAACTACAAAATTATTGAGAAAAGAAAAAATATATATGTTTATTCAATTACGTATATCATTAGTAGCATATAAAATTATATGATGACGAAATAATAATTCTATATTAATGCTACTAATGATAAACATGAAATTATATAATTTAATGTTTCTGAAGTTGAACAGAATTTCTGCAAAGAATGTGCTCGATAGTTGCTTAGAGCAGGGGTGTAGCTCTTTCTCATGGAGGAATTTCATGTTTTCAGTGGGGCGGGACAAATATTTTATCTTTTCACAAGTTTCTCATTGACTGTAATCTTTATCAGAATAAATCGATTGAAGTACTCTGCCATTATATTGAACATTTTGTTTACTGAAGCATGCTTCAGTTGATCTATTTTGGTGTCTTGTGAAGATGTTCCCTGGGTGCATTTTGTTATGCGCCACACCCATCATGTCAATAGTCATTACTCAGTTTTATTTTGTTTCTACCCGTCTCTTTCCCATCTCTGCCGTTTCCTCCCGTAATTCTTAACGAAACAATCTTTTAAGCGTTTCCACCCAATCTCATGACACACCTGCCTTATTTCATAACAAATACTTTGGCATTCTATTGAATATTTTGTTCATTGAATTATGCTTCATTTTATTTAAGAATTAGTTATGAATTACAACAAATTACTGTAAATGTATTCAATTTTAAAAATACATCAACATTTTCTATTGTTACTAAATTTGTAAAACCCCTCTATAAAAATAGTCCATGGAAATGTACTAATAATGAAAAAGAATGAAGATTTTCAATAATATATGCTTATTATTTGGAATGCACATTTTGAGTTGGACAATCTTAGAAAGGCGTGGGGTAATGGCATTCTGACTTATGGTGGAAAAGTATGCACTGGGCAAAAATCTTTTGTTGTAGAGAAAAAAGCTGTAAACCTCTTGTAGCAATAAACACTTGCAATATGTTTCTGTCTTTCTCGTTCGCAACACGTGTAGTCAATTCAAAGTTCAAACGAGTCCGTCGTAACAGTCAGATAGGCAACGTAGTAACGACAAAATAGGGTCACAAATTCAACGTTCACTTCTCACTGGCAGAAACGCACGTTCGTCCACCAAGCTCCAAAAAATCATTCCCCTGGTAAACAAAAGCCAACAGCCCTTATTCGCCGAGTGACTGTCCTGATTGCCCACGTCATTTAGGGAGGAAAGAAAATTAGCATAGCGTCTCTGATACTTAAAGTAGCAGAGTTTTTGCTAATTACTTTTTTCTTTAATTCTCCTTCGGTAGACCACACACAAAAGACAAACACCTTTTCCTGAGGTAGGTGATTCTCTCTTTCGCTACAAATCCTCTGTTATCTGTTGATGCATTTTTAAAATTGAATACATTTACAGTAATTTGTTGTAATTCATAACTAATTCTTAAATAAATAAATAAATAAAAGTGGCTTCTGATTGTGTCAAGTGGAGGAATGTGTGCATAAGATTCATTACAAATTTTGAGAGGTCATATATTGAACATCTATGTATTACAATGTAGAACACTGAACGCCATTCTAACATTCCTGTAGCCTTCACAAACGATGCTGTTCTGGCCTTAAATGTCATCAAAGGCATAAACATCAATACTGCATCAAGGACGGGACATGCTGTTAAATTCCATAATAGCTTGTAGTAGAAGAAAAAGCTGTAAACTTGTAGCAATTAACGCCTGCAATAGGTTTCTTCTGTCTCTCGTCTCCAACGCTTGTAGCCAATTCAAAGTTCAAACGAGAGTCTGTCGTGAAAGTTCAAACGAGAGTCTGTCGTGAAATTTCAAACGAGAGTCTGTCGTGAAAGTTCAAACGAGAGTCCGTCGTGACAGTCCGATAGGCAACGTAGTAACGACAAAATAGGGTCACAAATCCAACCTTTACTTCTCACCGGCAGAAACGTACGTTCATCTATCAAGTTACTTTTTCTTTAATCTTTCTTCGGCATATCCTCCACAAAACACAAACTCTTTTTCACCGCAAAATATGTTGAAAACTAGTCTAGAGCAATAGTTATAGAATTTGAAAGAAAAAAAATGTTCAGTACTTATCGTTGTCAACTTTGGGATTAGTAATTTCTTGGCGTCCAGAAGTTTCAGAAGTCCTGACGAGTGAGAAGTGATGAAACTCACATCTGACCTCGTTAAGTATTAAACTTGATAAGAGAGGAACATTTTGCACATCTTCTTGGGATCACGGTTTCCACTGACCTACATTGAATCAATTGCTATGTCTTCCGCTTGGAAATTTAGTTCACTGTGTCATGCCGGACATTTTGTTCTTGTCAGAATCCAACTTGCAATTTTATAAATCTAACATTCGTCCGAACACTGAATATGGCTGCAATATCGGGTCAGGTGTTCTGCCTTTTCTAAAAGCTATTTTCATGACAATTGTCCAGTTGAGCTTTGCATCTTGGTGCCTCAATTGTATGAATTTAAGTATTGAGCTTGCTGGGGTGTTGACTTCAATGTCCACTTATATATATATATATATGTGTGTGTGTGTGTGTGTGTGTGTATGAAAAGTGTGTGTATTAGCTCCTATTACTGTCGAGCACTGTCTATTCTATTCTTATACTATGGATAGAATCAATTTCGGGTTGAAACAAAATGGCTCTTTCTGTAGTGATTTTATAACATATTTATGTTATAATTTTTAAATAAATAATTATATTCGCTCTACTCTGTATTGAGCACTCTTTTTAAGAATAGTAATTGTTGGTTATTGTAATTTATTCCGTATACAACAATCATATACTTGGGTATGTAATATATATATTATTATTTATATATTATATGCGTGGTACTTATTAGAAAGCGCTCAATATCAGAGATAGAACTAACATATTTGGTTGGATAGATGTGAGTTTGTGACCCTGGGTTTCACGCTTTTGCGATCGTCAGACAAACTGATTAATTTAAAAAAAAATTTTGATTTATGTAGATTGCACACATATACATACATGTGTCAAGTCCCATACTGTCCATATATGTTTATGTTTGTATGAGACCCGGGGGGCGAGCGAGTGTGTATGTGTGTCTGCGTACCTCAACGGGTGTACGGACATGCAACTATGTTTGCGTTAGCATGAGTGACATCATGACGATGATCCCCACCCGACTCCCATAATAACACCAATACCCGCAATCTACATAAATCCAAAAATTTAAAAAAAATAATCAATTTGTCTGACGATCGCAAAAGTGTGAAACCCAGATTTACAAATTTACATCAATCCAACAATATATATATATATATATATATATATATATATATATATATATATATATATATATGTGGATACCTGTTTACGAGGACGGCTAACCAATCCCTACTGCAGACGCTTGCCCAGGCGCATTTGTATTTATTCAACACCCACAGAACCCTCCCGTGGTTTATACTGCAGTTATGCTCAGCAGACCTTAGTTACAGTTTCTGGGAGAGAGCGTGTTATCTAGCGTGATCAACAATTTAAATAAGGCCAGCACGCTCAAGCCACGATGACTTGTGACTTCGTGCTATATGTCTATATATATATATATATATATATATATATATATATAGAAATTTTGAACGAAAAAACAAACAAAAATCTTAAATGTAGTTAAATGAAAGAAATGTCGACGTCAGACGTTTCGGTTTTAATAAACCATTTTCAAGACAAAATTCATTAAAATACAAATTCAGTTCAATTGAACGAAAACGATGGACGCAAAAATTTTGTCTTTGAAAATGGTTTATTAAACCGAAACGTCTGACGTCGACATTTTTTTCATTTAACTACATTTAAGGATTTTTGTTTTTGTTTTTTCAAAATTTCTTCATTTCTGTCCATTGTCGGATTTATATCCATTTACATATATATATATATATATATATATATATATATATATATATATATATATATATATATATATTCTGTTACCATACGAATGAACATTACATGGTGTCTTTTCAATTTCAATACCTCGTTACAATATTAAGACTAAGAAAATCGTGTATATATATATATATATATATATATATATATATATATATATATATATATATATATACATACATACATATATATGAATAAAAGACAAACGGTAAACTATATATATATATATGCATGCATATCCTAATTACACACACACACACACACACACACACACACACACACATACATACATATATATATATATATAAATAAAGAGAAAAGGAAAACTATATGTATGTGTGTGTAAGTTTTCATCCCGACTCACTTTTTAAAATTTGTCCAAATAATCAAATATCAGAGTTTTGGGAAATCTATTTTTGATCGTGCTTTGAGAATTTATGCACTTTTGTATGCAACTATAAGAATATGGTCATCCCCTTTTAATCTTCATATATATATATATATATATATATATATATATATATATATATATTTTTATATATATGATAAAATATAGTTTTAAGGTATGGTTAAAAGGCTCAACATCAGGGATACATTATATGTAAATACAAAAGTGGACATTGAAGTCAACACCCACCGGCCACAGTGTATTTTATGCTTATATTTAATTGTCAAGACATATATGTTTTGTTTTTGCTATTTATATGTACAAGTCAATGATGCATTGTGAGTAGTACATTTTATTGTACTAACGGTTCTTTTGGCTGACAGTAACGGTTATGTTTGAAATTATTCTAGGGCCTATTGGGTGGAAGTAATTGTGGATTTGGATGCAGTTTTTGGGCGATTTATAGTGTTTGTTAATTTTATTCTTTATTATTGATTATATTATGTTGTTATTACGTTTACTTGTGTTTATGTGTGCGTTCATGGTTTGCTAACTTGTTTATTATTTACTTAATTTATTTACTTATTTATTGATTTGGATAAGTTCATTTTACTTATTTTTATTATATTTTTTATTTTTGTTTATTTTTACTTTTCGATTTTTAAGTAACGTAGGAAAAATTTGTTTTTAGGTGAGTTCTGATCGTTTATTTAGTAGTTTGTGTTGGTCTGGGAAAGTAATTATAGCTATTTTCTCCTCCATTGTTTGTATGTATGTATGTATCTATCTCTCTATCTCTCTATTTATCTATCTACATGCATGTTTTGAACAGGTTTTGTTTAGGATTGGTTTTCCAGGTCCTTCTAAAGTCTTTTCATTCTCTTTTACTCGCGGGAGCCCTTGCGCTTTAGTGGCATTATCGCCTTTCTTGGGGTGAAGTGATTAAACACATACACACACGTGCACACACACACATACACATATAGATATTACTTTTTTACGGCAAAAAACAAAAATTACCTCAACAAAGAGGATAGTCTATTTCAAGCCGTTCTGTACGCGGCTATCATCAACCCCAAATATATATATATATATATATATATATATATATATATATATATATATATATATATATATATATATATATTATTATGAAATGGACAAAGTCCGACAATTATTTAAAGACATTATTATGTTTATACATTCTTTTTATAGATACAAATATTTAAGTAAATGCTCTGTTTTATAATAAACAGTATTAAACAACATTTGTCCATTTCATAATGTGTGACGTCATTTGTTTACATTTGTTACGCCATGTGCAGATATGAATGTACGTGAGAGATTCATGGAAGATTGAAGTTTTAAATACAGTAAATTCGACCTTGCTAACGCTCCTTCGTGGCCAAATCGGCAAAGGCACGTCAAGCTAAATGCCGGTTCCGTATAGGATACAGGTTCGAATCCTGTCGGAGGACGAATATTTTCTGTGAAAATTTCTCGGACATTTAGGCCGGTATATGTTGTTAAATACTGTTTATTATAAACAGAGCATTTACTTAAATGTTTGTATCTATAAAAAGAATGTTAAACATAAAAATGTCTTTATATATATAGCGGACCACTTACGAAAACTACCCTCAGCTATGGCACCATGTTCCT
Organism: Acanthosepion pharaonis; assembly: GCA_903632075.3. Classification (NCBI taxonomy): domain Eukaryota; kingdom Metazoa; phylum Mollusca; class Cephalopoda; order Sepiida; family Sepiidae; genus Acanthosepion; species Acanthosepion pharaonis. The sequence goes on from CAHIKZ030000302.1 coordinate 6,286,578, forward strand.
AAACGGCACACAACTTTTTGCCCTATTTGTATATTTTATTTTAGTTTCCGCATATTACCGAGGATAGATTGAATGACGAGAATGGAGTTTGAAATTCTTGGGAAAGATGGCGTAATGGTTTCTCTTTGTCTTCTGCAGGGTTTTAAAATTCATATTTTTCCTTTTAGAATGGCTCTCATGTAAAGCTTGAGTGCTAACTCACCATAACAGAATTTAACTTTTTCAAGCACACTTATGCGAATAGATATGCGACGAAACCGGAATTTGAACTCCGATCACCAAGTACATTTGCTGCACCTATATCAGTTACACGCCCATTAGCGTAGGGAAAATGAAGCTATTGTTTATAATTATAGTTTTGATGGAGAGCTATCAGTTTATAACTGATGTTTCTGTATCAGTGCGTCCTGGGTATGAAGATAAACTACATCCGGCTTCCTGGGTAAGACGATAAACTACGTCCAATGGCAAGGCCTATGATCAGGAGGTTTTGAGGAGCGTGGAACCACCTCTTAATTGCTGGTGTTCCCAGGTCCACTCTGACCCGGGGTAGTAGCACCTGTTAGGGTCCAACCTATGGGCAGATAGTTAAATCCCCAAACTGGGGTTAAAACACTATGAAAGTGTAAAAATAGGTTTTAATACCAGAAATACTTTGTAAAAAAATTATTACCAGCTATACTTTTTGAAGAATTATTACCAGAAATAAATTTTTGAAGGAAAAAAAATTTTACCAGCAACACATTTGAAAAAAACAAATTACCAGCAATAAAAATTTTGTTTGCATTAAATAACCCATTGAGGTGTTGATATGCCGTAAAACAAAACAAACCAAGTAAATATATACTGGGAAAGATAGATAAATAGATAGATAGATATAAATAGACTGAGATAAATAGATAGATCAAAAAATATTACGAACAAAGAAAATTTTGTCTGCATTAAATAACCCATTGAGATTGATATGCCGTAAAACAAAACAAAACAAATCTGAATCAGTGTGCTAAATGTTTTAACAGAAGAGTAATTTATGAATAATTGTTGTATTTAAAAATCTTTGTTTTTAAAAAGGCACAGACACCAAGCCATGTCGAAGTAAAGTATTTGCCATCTTTGATATTTTAAACCGGATGCTAAATTCCTTAATCTTTAAGAAGGATTGGATAATCCCTTCCATTTTGTCATGCTCAAAGGGATTTAAATCAGTCAGTCAAGAAGAAAAAAAATGAAAACTGTACGGCTAATCTTCTTTAGGAATGTTAAACCAAAATTTAATTTCGTTAGTTTGCATGGCCATTACGCCTTGCCAATACCCCCTAAATAATGGATTATTCTTTTTCGATCATGTAGAAAGAGGGGAAAATACACTACTTGGTTTCATTGAGAAAATGAATGAAATAAAGAAAGAAGGAAAGATAGAAGTGTTTAACGGCTGTTCCGTGAAATGGAAATGATTGTCAATTTCAAATTTTTCATTTGTATCCCCTTACTTCTTAAAATAACGACTAGCATTCATATTTATGTTTGTTATTGCAATATTTTGTTAAAGTTGTTAAGCTCAAATATTTAGATGTGATAGAGGAAATTCTCCGGATATTTTATTGTCGTGGAACTCGTCATGGGCTTATTTAATAATTATCGAAAGAATTAAAATTCATCAGGATATTAAAATAGGAAAACAGTGAAATTTTCACAGGTTAAAACTGGTTAATGGATTTATTTTTAATCTTATATTTTTCTCTTCTCAACCCATTAAAAACATCCTTCCAAGAATGCATAGCGATTTACTAAGCAAAGTAGCTAGTGAGGATTGAACTCACTACCCAGTCGTAACTGATAAAACGAAACAAGCTTGCTAACCTTTCAATAATTAACTGAAGAATAAAGATTCGTTAGAAAACTCAACTAGGAAAAACGTGAATTTTTCACGGGTCTTTCAAGTTCACCGGAGACATTTAAATATTAGGTTGGTGCAAAAATAATGACGTAATAATGTCGTTTTTTGACGTATTTTTTAACGTCAAAAAACGACATTCTTATGTCATTAGTTTTGCACCAACCTAATATTTTAGAAGTGTGTCCGAAAGTAAAAAAAAAAAAAATAAATAAAATAAAATAAAATAAAATAAATAAATAAATAAAATTAAGAAAAACTGTCACTAGGCGGATGTTTGTTAAATTGACTTTTTTTCCCTCCTTTTGAGCATTTTACTCAAATTTCGAATTTCTGACTCAAGATGAAAAATGGGATTTTTTCTCTTTCCCAAATTATAGTTCATAGTTTAAATATATGGAAAAAAAAGAAGCTGTCATTTTAAACTTCTACCAGGAGGATATGAGTTAAACACATCTGGATATGTTCTCTTAAATACATCCGCACCCTGTAAATAAAATGGAAATATGTCTATTTTTAACATGACATTTTCTTTTTAGTTCCCAGTTCCCCATATTTTAAGGAGATTAAATTCGTGATATTGTGTTACGGTAATTTTTATTCTATTAAGATATCCACATTTGTCAAATGTTGTTAAAGAACGTCCTTATAAGAAAGAGTTTTAGTTATTGGTTATTGTTCACATATATTTTCTCATCGCAAACAAGGAATCTCTTTGCACGAAAAGACATGGGTTTTACACGTAGCAAACAAGGAATGCCGTCGCCTGCAGACGCATGAGGTTTTCACGCAGCAGACAAGGAATCGTGTCGTCTGTAAACGCATGGGTTTTTCACATAACAAACAAGGAATCACGTCCCTTGAAAAAGCATGTCATTTTTCACATAGCAAACAAGGATTCGCGTCTCCTGAAAACGCGTGAGTTTTTCACATAGGAAACAAGGAATCACATGAAAACGCATGACTTTTGCGCATAGCAAACAGGGAGTTGTGTCGCCTGAAAACATATGACTTTTCACATAGCAAACCCGAAATCGCATTGCCTGTAAACGCATGAATTTCTCACATAGCAAACAAGGAACCCCGTCGTCTGAAAACACATGGGATTTTCACATAGTATACAAGGAATCCCATCGCCTGAAAATGCATGAGTTTTTCACATAGAAAACAATTGCGTCACCTGAAAAGGCATGAGTTTTTCACATAGCAAAAACAATGTCCTTCATTCAAATTGTTTCAATATGCAACTGGAATTTTTTATCTTTTTCTAAAATCCATTATTGTATTTGTGCTACTGTAACTATGTATTTTGTATTAGGATTGTTTTATCTAATTATTTTTGATTAACAGTGAATTAATTAATATTCCATGTTTGATTTATGATAGCAAATGTCTTTTGCTTGTTTTCTTTTCTGTAAAACCAGATTTCTGTTGCTTCAACTCTCTTCCTGCATTCACCGCCATATTAGTGGACCTGATATTACATAACAGTTCAACACTTTTTTTATTTGTTTGCAATGACTATTTTCTGTTTTGCAATACTTTAATACACACATAAACAATTTGGTGACGTAGTAATTGTGATTTCAATCCCGGGGCCGGGCAATGTATTCATGGACTCAGTAGAAACAGAGCGAACAGTAAGTACTAAGAATAAGAAATAAACGAGATATCCCGAGACATCGGCAGTGGATCGAGAACAGTATACCTGTGTGGATTAAATAATGGGTTCAGTTCAGAATGTTATGTAAATTGATATACACCTGATGAAGGTCAGAGGGGAACAAAATCCGAACGGTTGTGATAACAACAAGAATGAAAACAATAAATGTGCATAAATGCAATTACATATAAACAAGTTAAAACGAAAATTATGAAAATTAATTTCATTTAGCAAATAGAGATTCATCGGATGAGCTTAATTTTGCAAATGTCCTGTTCGAATCCACTGAAATTGAAACCGTTAGCTTCGGATTAAAATTCTCTACCGAGATGACACCACAAATAATAATATCAAAACTAACATCCAGAATTACAAACACAACCATATCGATTTTTCAAGAGGGTTTATACAAGGATTAATGTCTATTATTGTAAATTTACTTTAAATAATTTTATAGTAAGATGGAAAATATGATACCGAAATCCGAACATATTGGACGATGCATTCCAAAAGCTAAGCAAGGTAATAAGAAACAGAAAACAAATTGTTAGAAGTGTTTTAACAGAAGATTGAAAATGCGACACCGAGATCAAAACACACTCTGGACTAGATAAATAAGCGTTCCAAATACGAAGCAAGGTTCTGAGATACGGAAAAATTTCGTTAGAAACAATGTAAAAGAGTTCCGGATTTATATGTGGTATCCATGGCAATGGCTGCTGGAGATTCTTCCAACCGATGAAGAGAAAACTGGAGGCAACACAAAAGTAGTTATACAGAAGGATGATGAGAATTCCAAGGAGAAAACGAGTAAGCTATGAAGAAGACTTAAAAAGAACAGATTCAGAAAGGGAGCTGAAATTTCTTAGACACATAATGAGAGAAGGGGGCTCAGAAAACTTAACCCCCTCACAAAGTGTACTGAGGGCAAGAGAGAAAGGAGAAAGCAGCGATCGGCCTACCTGACGAGCTTGTGCGAATGGATGGCGGAACAGGGGTCAAGAATTTAAAAATAAAGGAAGAAACTGCTAAGGATCACAAGGGATATTAATTGGAGAGCCATGATCGCCTATGTCCTGAATGGACGCGACACATAGAAGGAGAGGAAGATTTACTTACTTATGACCTATTTCGTGTGCTACGGTGAAGGCTGTCGGCAGACCAGTGTCTTCATTCACTGTGCAACTTCGAGTTTCTTTACACATGCCTTTAATAGGAGCATAACCTGCAGAATAAAAGAAGAAGTGCGATGTAGAAACCATACGTCAAAACGGAAGTGAGATTAAGTGCAAAAAAAGTAAAAATGAACTGTCGAAAAGAGAACTGCGGTAAGAGAAATGAAGTACGAGAGGAAGAAGGTAATGTCGTTAAGAAAAGAAAAGAAGTGAAGTGCAGAGAAGTTTAGGGACGAATCAGAAGTTGCCAAAAGAGAAATGAAATATGAAAAAATCTGTCAAAAAATAATAAATAAACATGAAACAAGAAGGGGGCGGAATTGACTAAAAAAAAAAACATTGTCAAAAGAGAAGCTAAATATGAGGAAGAATAAAATGGCGTAAAAGAATGTAAAACAAAGTGAACAATCAAGAAATAACGTAAAAGAAAGATTATCGAAAGGGAAAGGAAGTGTGAGTGAACTGTCGTAAAAGATTATCCAAAAAATAAAATAAGTAAAAGAAAGAGTGGACTACTGTAAAAATATACTGTCAAAAGAGAAGGGAAGCAAGTGGAAGAATAAACAGTTGTAAAAGAAATGTCAAAAAAGAAGCGAAGAGTCAAGAAAGGGAGTGAACTGACGTAAATCAAGACTGTCAAAGGAAAAGCGACGAATAAGGAAGAATGAACTGACCAAAAAAGAATGTCAAAAAAGAAGTAAAGAAACAAGAAGGGCACTGAAAAGATGTGAAAAAGATTGTCGAAATGGAATCGAAGTGTAAGAGGGGGAGTGAACTGTCGTAAAAGATTGTCAAAAAAAGTGATTTAAAGGAAAGTGATTGAATTGCGGTAAAAAGATATTGTCAAAAGAGAAGGGAAGTATGAAAGGAAGAATGAAAGTCACAAACGATTTTTCAGGCGGAAATGACGCAAGAAGAGTGAACTGTCGAAAAAATGTGAAGAAATTATAAAAATGTGAAATACAGAAAGAGTTATGTCGAAAATGCCGAAAGAGAAGTGGATTAGACGAAGACAGCATCAAATAGGTTTGTTACAAGTGTTAATAATAATAATAATAATAATAATAATAATAATAATAATAATTTGGTGTCACCAAGCCAGATATCACTGACACTGAAAATATCCCCCCCCCAAAAAAAACCACACACACACACACACACACACACACACACACACACACACACACACACACACACACACACACACCAATAAGAAAAATTCATCTTCATCGGTCTGGCTGGTTCTGGAGACTATAATATCAAGGCTAAAGAAATTGGAAAGTTTAAAAAAATACCCTGATTTCAGGATTAAGGGTGCCAGGAATTTAGGCGTTCAGGCCATTATTATCCAAGTAATCCTTGGGGGGGTCTGCGAGGGTGGGGTGGGGGGAGTCAATACCACTGAACCTAAAGACTTTCATTAGGAAAATCGGAATAAATCCTAGTATCCGATCACTTTAGAAGTCCGCCTTGCTTGGCACTGCAAATATTCTGTGAAAAGGTGCTGTCTATTTGAGGCCAGGAGAAGACCTATAAATCACGATCTCCCGTTGAAAACGAAAGTCCACGAGGAAAATAATAATAATAATAATAATAATAATAAACGATTGATCATCTTGTATCAGGTTGCACGATATTGGCACCCACTGAATATAAAACCCGGCATGACAGAGTGGGCCAATATCTGCACAGGAAAATCTGAAACTTCTACGTGAAGGAAACTGAAAGAAACTGGTATGAACACCACCCAGACCCGGTTACGGAGATAGGACCTGTTACAATTCTATGGGACTACACAATACACACTGACAGAACAATCAAAGCCAACCGCCCAGATATTGTTATTAAAGACTACAAACAAAAACGGTGCCTCCTTATTGATATGGCAGTCCCTGCTGACTGCAATGTATCTTTGAAGATATTCAAAAAGCTGTCAAAATACAAGGACCTTTAAATAGAAATCTCGAAAACGTGGCATATGGGAACATCAACAATCCCTGTTGTAGTTGGAGCCCTAGGACTGGTTGGAAAAGATTGCAGTAGACTAATTGAAGGGATTCCTGGAAGTCAATGCCTCAAGGAGATACAAAAAATTGTTCTGACAAGTACAGCCCACACTTTACGAAGGGCTTTATCCATGTAATATTTTTTTTTTGTCAGTGGAAAGTGTCATGATGCCATTTCTAACCTTAGGTCCCTGGGCGGAAAAGAAATATGTAAACGCCAGAAATCAATAATAATAATAATAATAATAATTTCATGTAACATTTTCACGGGACTTTACAATACACACAGAACAATCAAAGCTAATCTTCCAGACATCGTAATCAAAGACCACAAAAACAGAATATGCTTTCTTATTGACATGGCAGTCACTGAACACTGTAATGTACCTTTGAAGATCTTAAAAATACAAGGATTTTGAAGTGGAAATCTCAGAAATGTGGTACATGAGGACATCAATAACTCCAGTTGTAGTTGGGGACCTCGGATTAATAGGAAAAGGTTCCGAAAGAGTCATTGAAAGGATTCCTAGTAGCCCAAGAAATAGAAAAAAATTTACTCACAAGTTCAGCTGACACCTTACGAAGGGCTTCATCTATGTTATATGTGTGACCATAGTTTTCTTTTTGAAACAATGATCAGTGGAAAACGTCATGAAGACATTTCTGACCTTAGATCACTGGTTGGGGCACGAAAGAAAATTTGTATAATAATAATAATAATAATGGCCTGATGCTACACTAAGCATGGTTCTCATAGTTCCTGATTATAATTGATTGAAGAGTCAAAATGGACATCCTTTGTTATTATCAATTAAGATGAGATTTTTTTTAATCCTTTCATCCCAAGCAAGGCGGGAATGCCACTAGTATGCAGTAGGCTAAAGGGTGGGAAGGTGAGAGAAAAGAATGAGTATAGGGAGGGTTGAGGAAAGGGAAAAAAATGAACGGGATTCAAGAAGATAGAGGATGGTGATTGATGTTGTATTTAAATTTTTGAAGATTGTAGTTATCAGGGAAGCAAGTCGTAGAGGCGACAGGCGGGGAAGTGCGAGTAAAGAAACTGTTGGAGTAGAAGTGGCGGTTTAATTTAGTTATTTCAGCAGTAAACGGGTGGGACCTAGAGGACAATCTAGTAGCATGCTTCAATTCATGTAGTCGCGGCACCAGAAAAAAAAGCTCCTCGGAGCAAATGCCATGAAAATATTTGTGGAAAAAACAGAGGTAAGCCATGTAATGTCGGTCAGAAAATGACTGAAGTCGAGATGCCAAGTAAGGATCGATTATATTGCAGACCGTGCTTTGAATTTTGTGAAGAATCTTGAGATGAATAGCAGGAGCACCAAACCAGATATGACAGAAGTATCAGACGAATGGTAGATTTGTAAATTTGCAAGATGGATTCTGATGAGGAAGATCTTCTGGCACGACACAGTGACCCAGCTTTCCTTGCAGTAGATGCAGCCATTGATTCGATGTAGTCGTTTCACTTCAAATCTGTTGAAAACGTGAAGCCAAGAAGGCGCTGCGTGTTACTCTCTAGTTTACAGTAAATATCCCATTCAGTAACAAATATATTTTTCAGTTGCTTAACCATAAACAGGTGGACATGTCCCCTACGGACTGACACACTGTGCATCCCTGTTCCTGAGCAGGTGTGATGTGGGGATCATTATGGGTCAAGTCTATTTTTTAAAAATAAAGGAAGAGGCAGCCAACCCCCAATCAAAGATCGTATGTGGACTGTGTTAATTGATCTGGGGAGTTTCTCATTAGGCGCCACCTGCAATGTTATACGCTGCTCTTATCAAAGACTTATCACCATACTGTGATACGCTGTATGTGTCTGGTATACCCTCATTAGACTTGTTGCCATGATTGATATATTGGACTTTGTATATTTGTGTCTAGCGTTACTTTGTTAGTATACCAATTTCTTTCTTTCAACATCATCATCAACAATAAGAATAATAATACAGAAAATATAGAAGAAAATAGGACCTGGTTAAGGATCTAAAAAAGCTATGGCACATGAATGTAGAACTAATTCCTTTAGTAATGGATGCGCTTGGAACGCCACTTATAAAACTGAAAAAAGCGCTTAAAGAGAATTATAATTGAGGCCAAGATTGTAGAGCGTCAGAAAACTGGCATTATTTTTACTCTGCGATATTTCTCTGAGAAGTTCTTAAGTTGTGAGGTATCTTGTTGACACCTTGACTTAAGGACAGAATTTCAGTTGAAAACGTTAATGTGCGACACGGACGTAATAGTAATAATAAATTTTGTAGCGATGATAGACACGGACGTAATGGTAATAATAAATTATTATAGCGATGATAGACACGGACGTAATGGTAATAATAAATTATTATAGCGATGATAGACACGGACGTAATGGTAATAATAAATTATTATAGCGATGATAGACACGGACGTAATTAGAAAGAGAAAAAAAGAATGAACTTCCGAAATGTCACACAAAAAATGAAAAGGGGGAAAAATAAAGCGTCGAGGAACTGTCACAAAAAGATTAGATAAAAAGAAAAAAAAAGAAAGATGAATGAAGCGCGAATGAAATTTTTGAAAAAGTAAATGAAGCACTGGCCATATGATAAATGTCTAACAATTGACAGCTTACAAGTGAATGTTTCTAATGGAATTAAATTCTAACAAGCTCACCATTTCTACAGAAAAAAAAAATCTGTAAAATTGCTGGGTCTGTTGGAATCATTTTCCCAATTATTTGCTTTTGTAGCAGAGACTCTGAATATGAGGAAAGAATGTTAGGCAATCCTTAATAATGGCCGTGCACAAGTCTTCGGCCACCTTCAGGATATAGGCGATCATGGCTTTTACAGCTTCCTATTCCTTGTTCCCCTTAACAATTTTCTCCCTTTGCTAAGGCTCTCACCTGGGGTTCCACGAATCCATTCACACAAGCACACCAAGTAAGTGGCTCGCTGCCTACACCTGCCGTTATGTCCGCAATGAACGTTAAGTTTCATTTCATGCCCTACCTCATCATGTTTCCAAGGAATTTCAGTTGCCTTTCCCTGATTCTGAGTATAAGTGTTCTATTACCATTTTCTTTAAGAATTTCTTGTTGCTTTCACGCTCCGTCTATGGAATTCTCAGCATCCTTCTGTAGAACCACATTTCTGTTGCCTCTAGTTTTCTCCTCGTCAGTGGGGAGATTGTCCAGCATTCACTTCCAGTGGAAGGATGAATAAAATATATCAATCCAAAACTCTTTTCTTTGTTTCTAACGAAATTTTTCCGTTTCTTAATGACATGCTTAACTTTTGGAATGCTTATTTCCCAGAGTCCATTGCGTTGTTTTTTTTTTTATCACAGTGTCGCAGCTTCAATCTCTGTTAAAACACATCGAAGATATTTTCAGAAAAAAATGTAAATAATGAAAATTTATTATGTAATGTTCATAGCAAGCCATAACTATACATTTTTAATATTCCTTGTGACTTCCCTGGGGTTGAAGTATATATGCTGTAGGCTTTTACAGTAAATTATAGTGGTATCATAATATCTATCTACATCTATATATATATATATATATATATATATATATATATATATATATATATATATATATATATATATATATATATGGAAACACGGTCTAGTAATGGATAGCGGCTCGGATTGAGGAATCGGAGAGCCGAGTTCGAATTTCAGTACAATCCGTTACATTCCCTTACGTGCTAATGCCCTTGGAAAAGATATGAATCCTCTTTTCCACCCCTACCCAGTTATGGGTAAATAGCAGAACAGCCTGGGTTCTATAGCCTTGGATGGCAACTGGTCTAGGAGAATGATTAATCTGAATTCCAAAGCTGCGGAGGGTCGTTTGGGGACCTTGTGGCACGTAGTGCACCAGGTCTCTGTATTCGGCCCTTCAAAAAGTGTGCTTTGTTCTGCACAAAACCATCACCACTATAACCAAACCATATGTGCAAGTTGTCTGGCTGTCGGTTACTGAGAACTGAGTGGCCTGACCCTCATACGTCGTAAAAAAAGGGTACCGGTAGGCGCAGGTCAACAGGCCGCGTCGATCTACGACTGGAGAGTCCACGATATATATATATATATATATATATATATAATTATTATTATATTTTAGTATATATATTATAATTATTATATTTATATTTTAGTATATAAATATATATATATATATATAATTATATTTTATGCATGTTTCATTAAAAACGACAGACAAGGTACTACGTTTAACCTTTTTATTTAAATTTTCTTGTGTTCGAAGAAGAGCTTTCTTTTCTGGATAAATGGTATGTAAGAGCTGTCCAAATGTTTTATATTTCCATGCGCTTTCGGCTATACGTCTAGCCATTATTGCGTCTGTGCATTATGTGTATGTCTTAGTGTGTAGTAGGGATGTTTTAATTTCCGAATACGGTTAGCACATTGTGTCCTTGTTCGTAGTTAATATTGTTAAGAGTTGGCTTTTTCTTTTTTATTATTAAAGCTTCCATTATTTTTAATCTTTTTTTACAGGTGGATGCACTTAATATATTTGTGTTTTCTACTAGTATATTTCTAATGGAGTCTGATAATCCTTCAACACTTCTGGAGTCTTTTCAAGTCATTTGAGAAGTCACTAGAAGTGCTGAAACAAAATGGCTATTTTTGTAGTGATTTTATAACATTTTTGTGTTATAATTTTCGAATATATGATTATATTTGCTCTACTCTGTATTAAGCACTCTTTTAAGAATAGTATTTGTTGGTTATTGGAATTTATTCCGTATACACCAATCCTATACTTGTGTGTATATATATATATATATATATATATATATATATATATATATATATATATAATGAAATGGACAAAGTTCGACAATTATTTTAAGACATTTTAATGTTTATACATTCTTTTTATAGATACAAATATTTAAGTAAATGCTGTTTATAATAAACAGTATTAAACAACATTCAAGCCGGTAAATGTTGTTTAATACTGTTTATTATAAACAGCATTTACTTAAATATTTGTATCTATAAAAAGAATGTATAAACATTAAAATGTCTTAAAAAATATATATATAGTTATTTCCTAAGCGTAGCTTAGATGTGGCACCAGGCCGAAAGTATGGGACACCTAGTGAGGATCGAACTCACTTTTCAGTCGTAACTGATCTAGCGAAACAAGCTAATATATATATATATATATATATATATATATATATATATATATATATATATTAAGCAATGAATTTTTTAAACACGCATGAAGGCGTTCTGTTATAGTTATAATAATAAGATTTTATCGCAGTTACAATAACTTTGTCTTTGCTATTTACCTCTGAAGATGATCTTTGAAAAGATCGAAAGTAATTGGGTTCAAAAAAGCAAAAACCCACAACGCCTTCCTTGATGAATTTCATCTTAGCATCAAGAAACGGATTTGACAACTGAAAAGGATCAGTTTAAAAATAAGTAGAAACAATTTGTCTATATTATTCAACGAAACATGTTAAACTCGGATATTTGAAAAGCCTAGATTTATTTCCCTTAAATTGTTTCTCTTTTAAAAAAAAGTCTTCTGAGACTGAAACGAAATTCCTCATTTTTATAATGCTTTCTCCATCTCTTTCACGCATGCGTATATTCATATCTTCATCTCGGTGCACAGACACACATATACATAAAAGTTATATATATATATATATATATATATATATATATATATATATATATATATATATATATATATATATATATATATATATTAGCTTGAAAGCTAGCTAGTTAATTAGAAAGATAGGAAATGGAATATAGAGAAAGCCTGGGAATCCGGAGGAAGGTGTTGAGTGAAAGAATGAGTGAATGACGAGTAACAAGGTTAATCTGGAAAAATGCAAACATGAAATATTTCCGCCCTGAGAGGAAAACGTTTATTCATATAAAACCTTTTTCTATTAGTCTTAAGGAAATGAGGTTTTTTTTTATCGAAATTTTAAATCTATCTGCTAGCGTAATAGCAACTTTTATTTTTCCGGTTAAGTTAAAAAAAAAAAAAAAACAAAGAAAAAAAAAACTCTTGGATTTTAAACTGGTTAACAAAATCTTTTGCAGTAAATATTAACATTTTCCTTAACTCTCCTTTCCGTTTTTAATTCTACAACCATTATTTTTTCGCCGATTTACGCTGAAAACAGTGATAGAATGGTTAGCAACAGAAGGTTGTGCGCCAATCGAAATTCACAGACGTCTAAAAGCAATAAAACCATGCGAACACTTAAACAGCGCAAAGGAGAACTGTTTTTAACTGTTTTTGCATCAATCCGACGCAAGGTCGTATTACAGTCATTCAAGGCTGGTGCATACTACTCCCGAACACCCCGACCAGGGGGACCAAGCGTGATTCGGGGCCCAGGCAGTTCACATTTGCTTTTATTTCTGCCTACATTTATATATGTTACAAATGAAACTAAGCATAGCTGACTATTAGTATTAAAGGATGAAAAATTTTGGCAGATTTTGACGTCATTCTGGGTTATTTATTTTTGCGTCCATCTTTTTTTTATACAAAACGTTGAATGCGTTAAAATTATTCAACTTTCTTAAGAAGAAAAAAAAATCACAAGTTGATGCTAAAAAATTGCCGCAAAACATGGTCTATTCTGAGATGTCTCTAATTCATATTTAGATACACTGTTTTCATTTCCAATTTTTCTAGTTGAATTGTTCACCTATGTTGCATATTATCCACTATTGTGTATAACTAGGTTACAATAAAATTTGTATTTTATATGATTACTACATTATGAAAATTGAGATGTAGTATAGTGGGGGCCTAATAGATTCTGGGGGCTCCATATCATGGATTTCTATGAGACCCTTGCACTGGTCTTATAGTCAGTAAAGAGCGCAAAATGTGACAACAAATCAATCAATCGATTATTTTATAGGATTGGTGCCCTTACTTACCAATCAAATTTCATTTTAAAAAGAAATTTATTTCGTTTTGTTACCAGCTACATTATTGAAAACTTTTTCGGTTTGGTGACCTTACTTATCAATCAACGCTTGTTAGTTTGGAAAAAAAAAACTTCAATTTCATTGTTCCATCTGCTTTAAAACTTTTTTCTAAGAAGGGAGACTTCGCTTATTAACCAAACATCCGATCATATTTAGAAGGATTATTATCATTCCAACAGCACGCCAGCGGTTACAGAGAGTGAGAATAAGAGTAAAGAGGAGTGTTTGGGAAAAGGATAAAGAGAAAGTTAGGGGTTAAGGTCAAGGCATGAGAAGATGTCGATTGACATTACATTTGAATATTTGAAGATTATAGCTATTAGGGAAGCAAGTGATAGGAAGGGGGTTCCACTGACAGGAGGTGCGAGATAAGAAGCTGCTGGAGTTGAAGAGATGGTTTTATTTAGACGTTTCAACAGTTAAAGGGTGGGACCGAGATGCCAACCTAGTAGCACGCTTAAATCCATGCAGTTTGGGAACCAGTGAAAGTAGCTCATCGGAACAGTTGCCATGAAAGTACTTATAGAAAAGACTGAGGAAAGCCACAGCACGTCTCTGAGATAGCGACTGCAGACGGGAGGCCAGATCAGGACCGACCACGTTGCATACGCATCTCTGGATTTTGTCGAGGACCTCGAGATGAACAGCGGGAGCACGAGACCAAATGCCCCGCAGTAAGATGTTTCCCCTGACACCGATTTTTTTTTTACTACCTTCACTTTTCGCTCTTTTAAAAGCGATGATTACAACTGGAATAAAATCTAAACATTTCTACGTTTCCTTTGTTCTTGAGAATTGGCAACAGAAATAATGATCGTTAAGGAGAGAGAACAATAAAAGAATAGTGCCGTCCTGGGTATGACGATAAACTACATCTGGTATCAAGTGCTCTGATAGGGAGGTTTTGATAAGCGGGGAATCACTCTTAATTGTTGTTGTTCCCGGGTCTACCCGAAACCGAAATGGTGGCAGCTGTTAGGGTCCCAGTTATGGGCGATTAGTTAACCTCCAACCTGTGTTCAAAACACGATGAAAGTATAAAAGAAATTATAGTAAAAATGCCAGTAATTCATTCTTATATATAAAAAAAATTACCAGCAAAACATTTTTGTAAAATTTAAAAAAATTACCAGAAATATATTACCAGAGAAAGAAATTAGTAATGCTCCAAAGAAAATTAAATTTCGGCAATTTGGCCCATAAGCAAACAAACAAACAGGAATTAAAACGAAGACAACGGCTGACATTGCATTTAAATTTTTGAAGGTCAAAGTTGACTGGAAAGCAAGAAGCCGGAAGAGAGTTCCACAAGCAACAAGTGCGAGAGAAGAAACTGTTAGCATAGAACTTCCGGTTACATCTAGCCATTTTAACTGTAAAATGATGAGACTTTACCGCCAATCAAGTATTGCACTTAAATTCATAAAATCTAGATACCAAAGATTAACAGAACAATTACGATGGAAATATTTATGGAAAAGTCACAGGGAAGCTATATATATGGCGGTGAGAAAGTGACTGAAGCCATGATGCCAGGTTAGGACCAATGACATTGCATCTTTGTATTTTATCAAGTTATCTATTTTTGTAATTTTTAATATTTGTGAGTTTCAGTAAACTGAAACATATATTTAGAATGTTGCTATTTTTTATGATCAGTGTAAATGTGTATGGCATGTTTAATACTCTTAACACAAAGCACAGATACTTCTTCGTCGGTGTGCAAGGGAACGACATTTTATTTTATACTAACCAGAATCCGCAGATATTCTTATTATTGGTAGAAGTGCCGATTCAAATATAAATAAACCGTAATGTTTTATGGGTTCTATACTGGCAGATAAATAAAGCATACGTGCTTAAAACACTTTAACACTAAAATTACGAACATGCGTCTGATTTCGAGCCGTGTGAATCCATATTATGGGTGAATATTTTTTTAAGGATTTTTTCTTCGGGTTTAAATTCATTGCTTGTTTGTTTTCTCTGTTGTTATGTGTTGAAAGATTGCTAAAAAAACATCAGTTTGTTGTGTCTACGAAAGTTTTAAAACACGATTCTGATGCTCGAGTAAACGTTTTCAAACAAAAATATTTATGTTTCAACTTGATGATTGGACATGTATGCACAATGGCAAGATAATGTCAAACAGGTGCATTTTT
>CAHIKZ030000302.1:6310000-6337500 GCA_903632075.3 Acanthosepion pharaonis
TTGGTTTGTTTTACGGCATATCAACCTCTTTATTTAATGTCGACAAGATTACTGTTGCTGCTAATATTTATTTTTTTCGAAAATGTATTGCTGATAATAATAATTTTTTCTTCAAAAATTTATTGCTGGTAACAATCATTTACAATGATGTATTGCTGGTATTGAAACATATTTTCACACTTTCATAGTATTTTGACTCCAGTTTAGGGATTTGGCCATAGCTGGGACCCTAATAGGTGCTACCACCCCTGGTCAGGGTGGACCTGGGAACACCAGCAATTAAGAGGTGGTTCCACGCTCCCCAAAACCTGATCAGAGTCCTTACTAATGGATGTAGTTTATCGTTTTAACCAGAACGGTATTTATATATATTTTGGTGGCTGTAGAAAATTGCTTAAGAAAAATTTCAAAATTTACTTTCAAATAATTTCCCAAGTACTTTCAATTTCATTTGAGTCCATCTCCAGGGGTTGTATATCTATGAATATATCTCGTGGACTTGAAAGGGTTAAAACTAAAATTAATAGACATAATACGTCTAAATTGTTTAACAAATAATGCTTGAATTAAAATATGAAGCCTATATATATATATATATATATATATATATATATATATATATATTTTAAATCCGGCCGCTAACAAAAAGCCAACTAGTGAATACATCCGGGTCATCTATAGCGGAACACGCTATAACTAGCAGGGAATGTGTTGCTGGTTTGAGTGTTGACTGTTTTTCCATTCTGGCGAAGTCACACTCTGCATATCATTTGAAGGTTCTTGAGTCCATTTACATCAAGTCCCGCAGGCCGTTTCTCTGTAAGCAGAGAGATTGCTTGTTGGGCTTGAATGTGGTTGGGCTCTCGTTCTCATATATAAATTTTTTTTTCCCTTTCCCCCTCATTGAATGTTTTTTTGTTTTTAAGTTTATGATTAAATAATCCCAGTGTATCAAACTTGAGGAGTACTGGAACGAAACCGGTTGTTTGTTTTAGTTCTTAATATATATATAATTTCACTCCAAGTAAGGCAACAAAGACGCAGGTAGGCAGTGAGTATGAAATAATATAAGATGAAGAAAAACGTTATTAAGGAGAAAGAAAAATAAAAGAACAAGATTTAAGATAACAAGGAATTTAATTTTTTGCAGATCAAAGTTGACTGGGAATCAAGAAGCCGAATGAGAGTTCCAAAAGCTGGAAGTGTGATAGAAGAAGTGTTTAACATAGAACTTACGGTTATATCTAGCCATTCCAACTAACTAACAATAAAAGAATCGAAATTAAGAAGAGAGAAGAGGACGAATGACAATGCATTTAAATTTTTGGAGATCAAATTTGGAAGCCGGGTTAGAGTTCCATAAACAAGAGTGCGATAGAAGAAACTGTTAACATAGAACTTACGGCTGCATCTAGCCATTTCAACAAGAGAACAATAAAAGAATCGAAATGAAGAAGAGAGAAGCCCGAAGTGTTAGGTGGCTGAGCGGTCAAGCACGTTAGATCCACTAACGTTTCTCTTTAGTTCAATGCGGGTTCGAATACTGCCATATTTTTCTGACAAGATTTCTCTAATATTCAGGCCGGTAGATGTAGTTTCCTAAAAATACTGTTTAATTTAAAAAAAAAATAGAACTTCTATTCGAATATGAGTATCCATCAAAAATAACGTTTAAACAGATTTAGTCCATTTCATATATATATATATAATCGATCTGTTCGATCAATCAAAAAATCTCTCTCTTCATATATATATATGGAGAGAGAGATTTTTTGGTTTTCTATAGTTCCGAAACATTTTTCATTACACCGCCCATTTCGATGTTGCTTAACTTCGGTGATTGTACGGAGAGAGAGAGAGAGAGAGAGAGAGAGAGAGAGAGAGAGAGAGAGAGCCTATACTTCTCTCTGGTGGGTTCTTATATATCTACCTGTCATTCAGCTTGACCCACGTGTGTAACGTTTTATTCGCAGTTGATTCGAACGCGTGTTTTTATATGCGAGTCAGCCACTAATATCTAGTGAAGGCACGGATCTGCACCTGGCGATTAGG
This sequence comes from Acanthosepion pharaonis, assembly GCA_903632075.3. NCBI lineage: Eukaryota > Metazoa > Mollusca > Cephalopoda > Sepiida > Sepiidae > Acanthosepion > Acanthosepion pharaonis. The sequence continues at coordinate 6,312,053 of CAHIKZ030000302.1, forward strand.
TTGTGCAATTTTAGGTCAACACGCTGTTGCATCTGACTTCTCTGATGGACACCTGAGAGTGTAACGTCTATTTTAGATTCATTTGAGGTGGGTCACATACTACAGGTGGAAAATACACGACTGCTATAACTGCCAAGGAATACTGAATACTGACTTTTCAGGCTAGTCGGCGTTGTCCACTTGAAAGATTGACCTAATACAATCATCACCTCTTTATTCCACAACATATTTACTCTTGTAATAGTATCAATATTAATAAATAATAACTACTTACCTCATCTCCTTCAAGTAAAATAAGTCCAACTAGTACTATGTGTATTTTATAGCCAATACTATCGTCGAGAAATAACTGCGACACCTGAAAGAGAAAAAAACACGATTAAAATAGCTTTTTATTATGAACTAGCCTTGAAGCTGACCTTCGGGGGGACTTTAGGCTAGCTCCTGTGGGTTTTTTTTGGGCCTTAGGCCTACTACACTCAGTGACCTATGTACGTAAAAATGATAAGAATTTAGACATAATAAAATTATTTTATCTTTATTCGACACCTTAATTCGGCATCATCTTTCTTCGTATACGCAACCGATCTCTGGAGGTTGCATTTATTTTGTGCGCAATTTTTATTTTCTTTTAAAGTCACCATTCCTATGACCCCTTCGCATAAAGTCACTCTTAAATGGCATTAGGGAACCCAAATTATGTAATATTTCGAATACGTCACAGTACGCGTTTTAGAAAAAGAAAAAAAGAAAAAAAAAGAGACATATGAGCAACGTACCGTGCCCAGCTTAAATTTTAATTACGGTTTAATTAGACGATATTGCAACTGCGACGAAAAGCGAGATTAAAGTTAAACCTTTAATAAAGAATTGTTTTAATAAAAAAAAAATCTGACAAAATACTTCCTCCTGTTACTTCAAGTTGTTTATGATTCGCCAAGATCGAAAAAGGGACGGACGGACACACGTACACTACGCTTTATTTTCCGAAATAAATCATATTTTCTTCTTTTATGTGTTGTGTCCCATCAGGATGTTGGGGATCATGACTCTCCACAACTTCTGAACCACATACAATGATTAATTACATACACACACATCCTGCCTTTTATAGATAGAGATGAAGTTATTTTATCTTTATTCGACACCTTAATTCGGCATAATCTTTCTTCGTGTACGCAACCCATCTCCGTAGTGTTTACATTTGTTTGCAATTTTTCTTTTCTTTTAAAATCATGATTCTTTATGATCCCTTTACATAAAGTCACTCTTAAAAGACATTAGGGAACCCGAATCATGTAATATTTCGAATAAGTCACAGCACGCGTGATAGAAAAAGAAAAAAAAACCCCAAAAAACATATGAACAACGTACCGTGCTCCAATTAAGTTTTAATTAAGATTTAATTAGATGATATCAATTGCAGTTGAGACGAAACCAAAATTAAAGTTAGACCTTTAATAAATAATCGTGTTTTAAACCTTTCACTCTGTTCGATATTTAAATTTGACTTTAAATGTGTTATTTATTTAATTTTGAATTACTTCAGGTTGTTTATGATTCGCCGAGATCGAAAAACGGACGGACGGACACACGTACACTGCGCTTTATTTATATAGATGTAACTAATGCATCAAACGCTTTTGAATAATCTACAAAACACAGGCAAAGAACTGTTGGAACTGCTCGGTAACCATGACATATTTGGGAAGGATACAAGAATAATCCAGAACCTCTACTGGCAGAAAACCGACTGCACACGAATAGAAAATGAATTCAGTAAATTTAAAAATCAGAAAGAGGTATAAGACAATGATACGTCATCTCACCGGACCTATACAGTGAAGCGATTCTGAGAAAATTAGAAGTTCTACCAGGATTCATTATTGACGTTCACAATCCTAACAACATTGCATAGACGTTCGTAATTGTTCTAATGAGCGTTCCTCTTTTGTACCTAGAAGGAGAAGATGAAGAGGGAGAAAAATATGGTTATGTGAAGTTAAGAAAAGAGGATATGGAAATAGGACAGAGAGGAATATACATAGATAGATAGAGAGAGAGACATTGAAGAAGAAGAAGAAGAAGAAGAAGAAGAAGAAGAAGAAGAATGTTTATTTGAAGTTCAGAAAAGAGGATATGGAAAGTAAGATACATAGATAGGAACACATTTAGATAGATAGATAGATAGATAGAAAGGAAAACATTTAGATAGATAGATAGATAGATAGATAGATATAAACGGTCATAGATAGATAGGAACACATTTGTATATATATATATGATATGGAACGTCACTGTTCAGATATTCCTAACTTAAATCTAACTGTCATAAATATTTAAAAAAATATTTTTTTACTATATCTAAAGAAATTGCTTAGCTATTGAAATATTTATAAAGATTTAAAACACCTAAGTCCCTATTCAACCCTAATTTATGTGTATTTAATTTTAAAATCCAATATGTTTCTTTTTTTCTGCGTGTGAATGTGGAAGTAAAATCGGAATCTATTAATAAACATTTGCAGTTTTCTAATGTGTGTCCTGATTGATTGTAGTGTTTAGCTATGGGGGAATAAGGGTTGTTTTGACGTATTGTTTGTTTATGGTTATTAAAACGAAATCTAAAATTGTTTCCAGACTCACCAATATATCCACTATTAGGACATAAGTTGCAGAATAAATAATAGATTACGTTATGGGTATCGCAGGTGAGGTTAGGTGGCTGTATCCTGATATTGGTGTTGGGTACGTAAAATGTATTAGCTATTACCAAATGTTTGCAAACTAAGCAACGAGGTTTGTTACATTTGTAATTTCCTGTTTGGTTTCTATTGTTTAGATATTTGGTAGAGGTGAGGATAGCTGATAAGTTAGGTGATTGTTTCATTGCATTTATGGGTGGTTTATCGAAAATGTCTTTGATGTTGTTGTCTAATTGGAGGTTCTTGTAATCATTTTTTAAATTATGAATAAGTGTGTGGGAATATTGATTGTGGTTAAAAACCATGGGAATCTGATTGTTGTTTTTATTTTTCTTGTATGTGAGAAGTGTGTTACGATTTATCAGGATAGTTTTATTTAGTGCTTTTTTTATTATTTTTATTGGGTATTTGCATTTTAGGAATTGTTTTGTTAAGTTATTAATATTGTATAGAAAATCTAAATGGTCTGAGCATATGCGTTTGGTTCTAAGAAATGAGCTGTATACAATAGATTTTTTTAATTTAAAGGGATGACAGCTGTTAAAGTGCAGGAATTTATGTTGGTTTGTGGGTTTGTTGTATAGACTGGTAGAAAGTGTATGTTTGTTTAATTTTATCATAACGTCTAAGAAAGGGATGGATGTGTATGAGTGCTCCATGGTAAATTTATATATATATATATAGATAGATAGATAGATAGATAGATAGAACACATTTAGATAGATAGGAACGGTCATAGACAGATAGGAACACATGATAGCCTGAAACGACACGCACATAGAAAAAGAAATAATACATATATGAAGCCCGTTTCAGAGTTGTAGAAAATTACTAATAAATTTACGTACTGTCACTAAAAGTAACTCAATTTTTGTACATTGACGAAATCCAAATATTTGAATTTTGTATTCGTATAGATTAAGCCAATCAGCGACGTCAAATGAGACGTAAGGTAGTCTCTGAATCGGTAGACGATAAAATATTTTAGAATAACGTTTTAGAGAATCAACTTCAGAATATATCAACAATATTTTTCTTCTTTAAGGGAACACACTCAACTCTCTCACTTTCGTCTTTCACTCGTCTGTCGTACGTTTCGCGAGGAAGTTACTACTAGAGTCTTATCCACATGCATAAAACAACGTTGTCAGCTACACATATATTTAAGCGTGTAATGACACACTCTTCGTCAACAAGATACTTATACAATATTTCCAAGAACCGAGACAAAAAAGAAAAAAAAAAGAAAAAAAAGAATATATTTTGTGTGTAATTCTTTTCTTTCTATTTGAGAGAAAAATGATACCTGAATAAGTATAAAAGTAATGTTTGAAGATTATTATTTCTTCGGTTACACACGCCCTTTTCCGCTACACATATCGAATAAATTTGTTTCCTGCATTCGTTATTTAGCAATATCATAATGTATCGTTACTGTCAGACTATTTGAAAACACGAAACAGATAACATTATATCTTTATTTCACCGTCGGTTTGTACACATACGTGTGTGTGGGCCTGACGCCATCATCTGAATATGGACAATACATTCTATTGTGTGATCTGTGTGTGTGTGTGTGTGCGTGTGCGTGTGTGTGTGTGAGAGAGAGAGAGAGAGAGAGAGAGAGAGAGACAAAAAGAAAGAGAAAGAGAGAGTTTGTTTAGCGGCATATCAACTACCTATGGGTCATTAAATGCCGAAATTTAATTTTCTTGGGAGTATTAGTAATTTTGCAAAAATGTATTGTTATAGTTTTTTATTTATGTTTTATATTTTCAAAAAGTATTGCCTGTAATATTTTTTTAATGTATTGCTGGTAATTCCTGTACTATACAAATGATTTTTTATACTTTCATAGTGTTTTGAATCCAGTTTGGAAGTTTTCCAATAGTTGAGATCCCCTAACAGGTGTTACTACCCTGGGTCAGAGAACAACAGCAATTAAAAGGTGGTTCTAGAGAGAGACTGTCCTTATTGTCCCCCGGATCTCTGTTTATATATTTATGTCATACGGTTTTCTCACGCACGAACATATCAGGTGCTGCTTGGCTGTTAAGTTAAATCTGCATACGACGACCTGGAGGTCAACATTCAGGTCAGGATTGCATTTGGTTTTCTGAATGACAATGAAGGCGAAATCTATTACGGAATCATTTGTGATGAGCAACATACTACAATTTGCTAAATTTAGTCTGGTATAAGGCCATATAAGTTGGTCACCTAATAAAGCTTGAACGCATTACAATAGTAAGGTTGATCCTTATTAGGAGACCAACTTATATAACCTTGTATGCTTTTTATTTACAATACGTAATTTAGTCAGAAATATACCGAAAACCTTTCACTAGTTTGTAATGCAGTCAAACAGCCAAGTTATAGTTTGGATAATTGACTCAAGAAGATTTTCATCTTACCATTTGCCCAAATTATTTTGGTGTAAATTATGTATTGTAAAATATTTTACTACAGAAATACATTGCTTTATTATGAGAAGTCACTAGGAATTATTATTTTACTATAGAAATGCATTGTCAGTGGATTTTAACATAAGAATGGATTGTAAATAGTTTTATGATTGGGGAGATTTTCAAATAATATTGAAATAATATTAAAATAATTATGGAATAATATTGAAATAATTATTGAAATATATTGAAAGTCAAAAGAAAGAAGCGGTCAGGAATTAAAGCAATCCCATTTGGCTGAATTGGGTTATTAGATGTAGTACGTAATTTTAGAGAAAATGGAAAACCTATGAGGAAAGAGGGCTTGGAAAATTTGATACTCACAGGACAGACTGAAGGTAAGAGGGATTGAGAAAAACAGCGCATAAACTACCTAGCGAGTTTGAGTAAATGGATGGCAGAACAGAGTTTAAGAGAAGTAACAAAAGACAAAATGTATTAAGAGCCACAAAGGAGAGGAAATTGTGGAGAACCATGATCGCCAATGTCCCACAGGGACACGGCACATAAAAGAAGGGACATTTCAACATGGTGTAATGTTTAGGAAGTGTGTTTTTCTGGATCAATTACGACAGAGTAGTGAGTTTGATTCTCACTGGGTGCCCCATACTTTTGGCCTTGTGTCACATCAAACTTAGAAAATCATTTCGGGCACCCCGACGTGGTGCAATGGTTAATAAGCTTGTCTTTCTAGTCAGTTACGCTTGAGCCGTGAGTTCGATCCTCACTGGGTGCCTCATAATTTCGGCCTTGTGCCATATCTAAGCTACGCTTAGAGAATCAGCATATAAGAAGAAGACGTCAATTCACCTGCTCAATTTTAAATATAGAAATTCATTGAAAATGTGTTACTGACAGGACAGGACGATTCCATCCAGGAGAGGCGCTTTAAATCTACTTAAATTGGTGCAGACGAAGATTATCTCTAATGTAACATATTTGTTTTAAATAAGGAAAACCCTAAAAGGTTTCGTGTTTTGTTTTTGGATTCAGTCAAATGTTTAGAATGTTCCTGGAAAAAAAAAAAAAAAAAAAAAAAAAAAAAAAAAAAAAAAAAAAAAAAATAAAAAAAAAAAATAAATAAAAAAAAAATAAAATAAAATTAAAAAAAAAAAATAAATAAAAAAAATAAATAAATAAATAAAAAAAAAAAAAAAAATAGCTGAAAATAAAATGAGAAAAGTAAAAGTATATGAGGAACTGCTTTCTAACCATTTTGAGTATGTAATTAAGTCGACTCTTTTGCCAATTAGTGTCATTAGATTGATAAGTAAAATTTAAAGGCTGTTTAACCAACATAAGTGGGGAAATCTCTTGAGAAGCGCTGTCACATAAATCAATAAAAACACTACACACATACACATATATACATATATGTGTGTCTGTGTGTGTGCGCGCGCAGGCGTGTGTGTTTGTGTGTGTGTGCGTGCGTGAGTCAGTGTGTGTCTGTGTGTGTGCGCGCGCAGGCGTGTGTGTTTGTGTGTGTGTGCGTGCGTGAGTCAGTGTGTGTGTGTGTGTGTGCGCGCGCAGGCGTGTGTGTTTGTGTGTGTGTGTGTGCGTGAGTCAGTGCAGGTGTGTGTGTGCAGGCGTGTGTTTGTGTGTGTGTGTGCGTGAGTCGGTGTGTGTGTGTGTGTGTGCGCGCGCAGGCGTGTGTGTGTGTGTGTGTGTGTGTGTGTGTGTGTGTGTGTGTGTGTGTGTGTGTGTAGTGCGCGCCCGTGTGTGTGTGTGTGTGTGTGTGTGTGTGTGTGTGTTACCTGCGGTTTCGTTTATTGTGGCTTCATTTGCTCACGGTCAACCCTATAAAAATGAATAAATCCCCAAAGCGCAAAATTAATGATGATAGCCATACAGATACGGAGGAAAAGGAAGTCAAATTTCTCGATTTAATAAAAGAAGAAAAAATCATCTACTGAGACTGAAAGAATTCTAAATTTCACTTCCGCATAACATTTATTACAGTATATTGTTAAAATTGTACTATTTTATTATTGCTTATTGTTGTTGATCTCTTATCGGGCCTAATAAGATCTACGACAAGAACGAATCTTCTATGCAAGGAGGGTATCAGATGTAAAAAATATTTTTATCATGACTTTCTAAAATACAAACATTTCTAAAATAAATTAATTCATTTTTCAATAAATTCTGAAAGTTTCATTAGATTCTGACAATTATTTGATTTTTGCAAGTATTTCCACAGTAATGAGTTTTCAACTGAAAAAAAAGTAATGCTAAATATTAGGTAACCTCTGACTTAAAAAAAAAAAAAACATGATTTTCAACAAAAATTTCAAACGTTTTAAAAAGGAATAAATTTTTTTAAAAAATAATTAAAAATACTTTTGGTCTATCCTGTTATTAATAACATCAACTTTTCCGCGATAAAATTTTGTTTTTATTAAGCTTGGGGCCTTTTTCATCTCGGTATGTCATTTTTTTTAGCGAAAAAGTGGACAAACCTAGGCCTAATAAGATCTACGACAAGAACGAATCTTCTGTCCGCCACATAACTTTTATTACAGTATATTGTTAGAATTGTACTATATGGTGCTCCAATAACTTAGACCTTTTTTTTTTTTCAGATTTAACAACTTAAATCTTTGGCAATTTCAACCATGAATAACAATCAAAGTTATCGAAACCTTTTACGAAAATGGACATTCAAACAGAAATGCATTTCGCGCACTTCGCGATTTTTTTTGGTCAACATAATCGACCAATCGAGAATGCAATTGGAAACGATGTAAGGTTGTGGAGAGGTTCAATATCTGCGCGCGATGACGAATGTCTGGATTTTCAGCCACATTTTCGTGCACTGCAGCAATGTTTTCAGCTGAACGGCGTAAACGAGCAAGTAATGGTGTTTTCACACCTGCCACCGACCCAGCTTGTTTGAATTTACGAACAATTTTTCTAATTGCACTCTTGAAACTTTAACACGTTGTTTGATTGTTAATCTTTCCATGGTTGAAATTGCCAAAGACTTAAGTTGTTAAATCTGAAAGAAAAAAAAAATGGATACTTAAACTTAAATCACATTTAAAATCGGTCCAATTTATTGGAACACCTTTTATTTTATTATTACTTGTTATTGTTAATCTTTTATTGTGCAGTTTCCAGCCTGGTCAGTACCCAGATCGGTGACCGATGGGGTTATGATTGGTAATACCAGGTGCTGTAAGCTTGGATGTGCGGGTGGTGTACTGGATAACGGCTCAAAATTGGAAATCAAAGAGTCAAGTTCCAATTCCAGTCGAGTTCGCCATATTCGCGCAAATACCGTTGGGAAAACTTCCTCGGGTGGTTGGAATGTCGAACAGAACCCTTTATTTCGCTCACTGGGGTAGACTGTTCTAGTTCCACGTGCCATGTTTAATGGATGTCAGTTATCAGTTATCTCAAGGACACATGGCACAGTGGATAATGGCGTTGGTTAGATCCAGTGACAGGACCCAAAGAGTGTGAGTTCAATACCCGGTTAAGGCAGTGGAGAACTTTCAGAGGGAAATTAACAGGAGATAACTGATAATTGACATCCATCAAACATGGCACGTGGAACTAGAACAATCTACCCCAGTGAGCGAAATAAAGGGTTTAGTTCGACATTCCACTCACCTGAAGAAGGCCGGAGCGTACAACGGCAGAAACGTTGTAATAAATATGACGACAAAGGTGAAGACAATAGTCTGAATAATGTAAATAATGTACATAATACCTCATCTCAGAAATATAGACAGATACCGTTGGGAAAGTTCCGAATCCATCTTTTCTCCCTAGCTATGGGTTATTTAGTAGGAACTGTACCAGTTAATCTAAAATATTTTCTGGTTTTAAATAATCTGTAAAAAGGTTGATAAACCGTAAAAATCAAATGAGTCAATCAATATCTTATTGTAAAGTATTGTAAAGTAAAGTATGAAGAAATCTTCAATCAGTCTCGTGACTTTTATTCCAGGTTTATACAGTTGATATAATTACTCCATTTTATTATTAATTTCTGTTGTTAATCTCTTATTTACGAATTATATATTGTAACAAGACATGTACAGTCCGACATCTTTAATCTATGCATTTGTATTGCATGAAACAATAAGAAGCTTGTATTCATTAAAACATGGGCGATCACGGTTCTCCACAATTTCCTACGACTATTTACGTACGCAGATTTGTCAAGTAGGTTACTTTCTGCTTTCCTCTGATTCTGTTGCTTTCAATGCGCGCTGTAAGTGTTTAAATCTCTATGCCTTCCTTCCTCAGTGTCACAAAATTACAAAATATTTAAAATATTTCAGTTTGTTTCTGTGTGGTTTATGTTTTTCTAAAGTTTTCCTGAATATATTATCCATTATTATAACTATGTTGTAGACACGCACACACACAGACAGACACACACACAAACTTTGCCTCTGTCCACAGAGACGATATTACCTCTTACACGCATATGCACATATTTTCTTTCTTTCTTTCTTTCTTTCTTTCTTTCTTTTTTTCTTTCTAATATAAGCTTTGTTTCTTTCTACTTTCAGCCTTTCTATCTTGCTTGCTTTTCTTTATTTCTTCTTTTTTTCTTTTTTTTTTTCTTTCTTTCTTCTATCAGCTTTTGTTTCGATTTTTCTCCTTTCAGCCTTCCTACTTTGTTTGCTTTCTTTCTTTTTACACCATCAATTTTTCTTTCTTTCTTTCTTTCTTTCTTTCTTTCTTTCTTTCTTTCTATTTAGCTTGCTTTTTTTCTTTCAGCCTTTCTTTCAGTCTTTCTTTCCTTTCTTCCTTCTTTCTTTAAGCTTTTCTTTCTTTTTTAAACCCTCAATATTTCTTTCTTTCTTTCTTTCTATTTAGCTTGCTTTTTTTCTTTGTTTGTTTGTTTGTTTCTTTCTTTCAGTTTTTCTTTCAGCCTTACTTTCAGCCTTTCTATATAGCTTGCTTTCCTTTCTTCCTTCTTTCTTTAAGCTTTTCTTTCTTTTTTAAACCGTCAATTTTTCTTTCTTTCTTTCTCTCTATCTTTCTTTCTTTCTTTCTTTCTTTCTTTCTTTCTTTCTTTCTTTCTTTCAGCCTTTCCATCTAATTTGCTTTTCTTTCTTTTCTTTCTTTCTTTCTTTCTTTCTTTCTTTCAGACTTTCTTTCTTTCAGACTTTCTTTCTTTCTTTCAGACTTTCTTTCAGTCTTTCTATCTACCTTGCGTTTCTTTCTTCTTTCTTTTTCCTTTTTTTCTTCTATCAGCCGTTGTTGATCGGTTGTTTTCTTTGTACTGTCAACTTTTCTTTTCTTTCTAACCCCTTTCATCCCTTGTCTTGCCCATATACGCGCTTGATTGTCTTATCTCTCCATATTTATTTCATGTAGATACGGATAAATTTTTGCTTCTGAGTAATTTGGTTTGGTTTCATGTCACAAAAGACAAGGTCAATTGTAAAGGTCATAGGCGCATAGAAATGCAATCAAAGAAATCCAAAATTATAGTTAATAGATATATCGACGTCCACGTATCTTTTCACAGATCGGATAATACTTACACTTCAATGGTCGCACTTATATTAGTGTAAAACCGCCAGTTTGGAAAGAACCATTTTGCGAAAAATTCTATAAAGAATTAAATACTAAGAATTATGTATAATAATTTAATTCAAGTAAATCTTATCTTTTTCTGTCACATCCTCTTTTGCTGCGTTAAGTTTCGCTCAAAATCTGTCGGAAAAGGCATGAATCAATTTCTCCTTCCTCTTGAATAACAGAAGAGACAAGTCTCTCTAATTTTCGTTCTAGAATCAGTGTGTATTACAAGTTCTTCGCATCTCTGTAGTGTTTCTGTTTTTTGACAGTTTGCGGAAAAGCCTTGAGGGATTGTTGGTCCCGGGGATTCCAACCCTGCAACAGTACCTCCCCCATTGCACTAAAGTGGGAGAGTTGGTGGAATACTGACACTAGCGTGACAGTAGTTGCGGGGGTTGGGCAATTTTTATCCTTGGCCCATATGTACGCCTATGGGTACCCAACATTAAAAAAGACCCTGGGTCACATCCTCCTATCCGAGGGCGGTGGATAAATACCGAACGTTACGGCCACAGACTGGATTCGCGCATTGATATCCCCTAGCTTTACATTTAATTTGAAAGTAAATGATTTTGAATTCTTCACGGATTTCCATTTTGTGGAACCCATTCTCAATTTGGACCCACGTTGGTTTTTGCTAATCCTCACTCAATCTACTCCGTCAAACATGAAAACATTCATTTTTGTTCTCTTTAAAGTGCCTCAAATATAAAGTTAAAGATCCTTATATAATCGGATTTGTAAACCGTATCTATATCTACTTTTATGACTGATGAATTTTGTTCTTTAAGAATTATATTCGGCATTAAATAATGATCTCTTCTTAGCATGAACAAAGAGAGAAAACTGATCTCTTCCACGCATCAAAAAAGAGAGAAAACTGATCCCTTCTTCGCATCAATAAAAAGAGAAAACATCTCTTCTTCGCATCAATAAAAAGAGAAAACTGATCCTTCTTTTCAAAAAGAGAACATCTTCTTTGCATCAAAAAGAGAGAAAATTGATCTTTTCTTCGCATCAATAAAGAGAGAAAACTGATCTCTTCTTCGCATCAATAAAGAGAGAAAACTGATCTCTTCTTCGCATCAAAAAAGAGAGAAAACTGATCTCTTCTTTGCATCAATAAAGAGAGAAAACTGATCTCTTCTTTGCATCAAAAAAGAGAGAAAATTGATCTTTTCTTCGCATCAATAAAGAGAGAAAACTGATCTCTTCTTCGCATCAATAAAGAGTGAAAACTGATCTTTTCTTTGCATCAACAAAGAGAGAAAATTGATCTCTTCTTCGCATCAATAAAGAGAGAAAACTGATCTCTTCTTCGCATCAATAAAAAGAGAAAACTTCGCATCAATGAATAACATTATTTCCTCCATCTCAGTAATACGGAAAAATACAATTATTCGTGTATAATGCGCATTTTTCAAGTTTTAAGCTTAAAAGTGAGTGATGCGTGTTATACGCGAGAACTAAATATTAACCTCTTTGTTTTTTTTAGTCGCCATATTCGAGAGGCTATGATGACAAGTATGTTATATTTCTGATCCAAACTATCGAATGTGCAACAAAGAATGTAAATCGTTAATCAAACACTGCATTTGTTTTTTTGTTTCTGCTAATTATTCGCATAATTTTTTAAAATTAAAACCGTTTTAGTCTGTTGCACTGCTGTCTGTGTCAAAGGTTAATGTCGTTAGCAGAGAAAATGTCTTCGTCATCTCCGATGTTGTTGTCGTCCACAAAGCTATTTTGTCCGTCTTTCTCAAAAAAGAAACAGTAGTAATGTCCATTTCTGTTTTACGTTGCTACAGATTGATTGCTTGGTTAATTGCTTTTTTTTACGGCTTATCAAACTTTTGCAGGTTATTCAAATCCTGAAATTATTTTTAGATTGCAAGAATTTTTCGGAGATAATAACTATTTAACCCACATCTGGTGGGGAGAAGCAGTGGATTCTTACTTTTGCCAAAGTGGATATAACGAATCCGAGAGTAGCTGGAGCTTGGCTCACGCATTTTCAATTCCAAGGCGTTATCCATTCTAAATTCCGCCCGCCCTGTCGGTTGGGGCTTCAGAATACGCCGATTGCACCTCAGCTGAGGGGTAAGACCCCTCCCCAATGATGCGTCCTGGGTATGACGATAAACTACATTCGGCAGCAAGACCTTTGATCGGGAGGTTTTGAGGAGCGTGGAACCACTTGTTAGTTGCTGTTTTCCTAGGTCCACCCTGATCTGGAGTGGTAGCACGTGTTAGGGTCCCGGCTATGGGCAAATAGTTAACCCTAACCTGGGGGTGAAAACACTACGGAAGTGTAAGAATATGTTTTTATAGTAAAAATACCAAGAATGCATTTTTGGAAAAAAATTATCAGCTACACAGTTTTGAAAAAAAAATATTGCCAGTAATGCATTTTTTGAAAAAAAAAAAAAATCCTCTTTACAAAAAGACGACAATGAAACCTAATCTACAAACTGATTTCTCACAAAGAATATATATTCTATTCATACGAACCTATCCTAAAAATGCTGGCATTTTTTAACACAGAGCAAACGGAAACGGTGTCTATCGTTTTGACTCCAGAGCAAATGGTACCTACGTCTATCGTATTACAGTGTAACCCGGATATAAGAGAGTTGTCGGGACCGGAGAGGAAGTCTCTTATATCCGAGTTTCTCTTATATCCGAGTTGGGTCTAATTTATATACATTAACACAGGCTCTAATTTGGGACCAGAGAAAATCTCTCTTATATCTGGGTTTCTCTTATATCCGGGTCTCTTATATCCGGGTTATACTGTAATTTCAAAGTAAACCGGACCTACGTATATCGTTTTGACCGTAGAGCAAACCGAACTTAGTTGTATCATTTTGATTCCAGAACAAACCAGGCCTAGGCGTATCGTTTTGACTTCAGAGCGCAACGAACCTTGATCTATCGTTGGTTTTTCCTCCAGTGCAAAGCAAGCCTAGGACTATCGCTTTTTCTTCAGAGCAACAGTACCGAGTTCCATGCTTTCAACTCCAGAGTGAACCGAACCTAAGCTTATCGTTTTGATCCGAGAGCAAACTGAATCCATTTCTACCTTTTTGACTGTCCGTTCTAATTTTTTGTCATGTGAGACTTATATTCAGTATTAAAGATCCTAAAATGCATTGAAATGTCGTCAAGTCTTCTAACTTAACCTACTTACATAAAATTTAATGTTTTTGCGTGGCTTTGGTCAATATATTCCGACTTTGGACTTTATTGTAAAATGAATCAATAGCATAATATTTTGAGTCCTGGTTAAAAAAAAAAGCTTTATTTGAATCTTTGTCTAGTAGGATAAAATATTTCGGAGGTACCACTATGTTGTAGGAGATGGGCAAATTATTAAAGTGTAATCTCCTGTTGGTGCAATTTCTGTTTTGCAAATTGTTTGGGTGCTTTCGTCATGACAAGTCTATTGTCCCGATTGTTTGTGATTGTCATAAAGGAACCATTTCTCATCACAAGTCACTGTTCTATCAAGAAATGGATCGTTCGAATTGCGCAGATGCAGCACCGAACAAATTTCAAAACGTTGAACTAGTTGACCTTTTCACTGAGTTTATGTGGAACCCATTTATCGTGTTTCTCCATCTTTCCAAATCTCTTGAGATGGTCCAATATTATTGAAATGCTGGCACCCATCATCTGAGACATTTCTCTGATACTTTGACGAGGGTCATATTGAAATCAGACCAGTGGGAACGGAGGAGTTGCTTGGACATACACACATGCACAAACAGACTGTACTTTATATATAAGATAAATCAATGACAATATTTTGTGTCCTGGTTAAAATGCTTTACTGGATCTTTGGGTAATAAGATAACATGTGTCAGAAGGACTAGTATACTGTAGGAGATGGGCAAATTATTAAAGTGCTACAAATATTGAGATCTCCTTAAATGGCTTGTGTGGTTAATCATCGCATTACGACGTTAAGCAAATATGCTTCTCTATGTCGGCATCTAGTTTATTTGAGAAAATATGAAAACTATATATTTCAAGTGAGCTAGCCATAGGTGAGTTGTTTGCCTGACAATATTTGTGGCTTGCCAATGCCTAGATTCAGTCCTTTCACGAAGGCGTGTCAAGGAAACAATACCAGTCCCAGCTTTGTGGCTCAATTCTGATAAGATATAACTATTACGTTACTTGGCAGTAATACTTTTTAACTATTTCAAATATTTTGCTAAAGAATATGTAATTGGTAAAGAGGTGAGGTGGCTGGCGTAACGATTTCCATCAGAGAAAAAAATAAATCGGTGACCATTTTACAGAATTCCACTGGGAATGTTCATATTCCCGACACACTAATTTTCTTGATAAAGGCATAAATATTCCCCTCCCTGTACTCTACATATACCTATCACCCCGTTCCGGCAGGATGTGACACATAACCGTTCCCATATATATACATATGGGATAAGGATAACATCTTCCCAGTCTTCACAACCACCGTCACTCTGTCACCCCCCAACTTCAGTGTACCCTTCACTATTACTGTTTCCCTGAGAGCTATAATCCCCAACTATTCAAATGTAAAGTCAATCGACATCTCCAGTTACCTTGATCTATCCACTATCCTTCTCCTCATCCTTTCTTCTATCACTCCTATCTGCTCTCGCTCCAAATCCTTTGCAACCCCCTGCATCTTAGTGGCTTCCCGCCTTGCTCGGAGCGTAATGCTAAAAAAAAAAAAAATAGGAGGTGCTGTAGAAGGATTGTAATCTTCGGTTTTTTTTAATTGTTTCATCCAAACAAGACTTACTCCAATTGAAAAACCGTGACGTGTCCGATGCCAGAAACACGAATGAGAAAGTGGAGGTAATCTATCAATTTGCTATTTACCAATCACCGCACGGTGGCATGTACATAAAACGAGGTCAGTTTAATGTAGTATGCCGTATATACAGGCAAAGGAGAAAAGTTTCCACGACTATTTGCACACTGGTGTCAATATCGAACAACTCTGCCCGATTGCAAAGACACAGCAGAGAGGGGAAGAGCAGAAAGAGTAAAAGGCATTCTGCTCTATCGTTAGATACCCTGTTAAAATATCTCACCACTTCTCAAATCATTAATAAGAATAACAGCTGATGACATCACGACTTACGGAAGTACCTCTACAAATCAAGATTGTCTTTCCACTGATCAACTCAAATAGAAAAAGGCTTGTAACTCTAAAAGCAAGCTTGTAACATTTTCCCGTCATCAATCGGATTCTGAGATTTCTCCCATCACAATGAACAGTTGAAATATGTCCTCGAACTTCTACTGGGACTCAATTTCGCAATTGGATCTCATGCATACAATCTATTGCTAAATATGGTGGGAAAAATGTCGGCTCGTTCTACCGCTTGAGGAAGTACCTGACTATCTCAGCCATGACTAATATTCACAAGAATCAGATTAAACTAAAAACGTAGCAATGTTGCAAGCTATCGTTACTCTTTCGCTAATTTCATGGCAAATGTTCAGATGAGGTCTAATCTAAAACTCCATCAACTCAGGGATTTATAACTTGGACGCCTTATGCAACGTCGATGGATTCAAATTACCTATATTTCTACTATATTCCAATTGTAAGGAGGAAGTTTGACAGTTTTTTCTCGAAAAGTGTTGCTTTAAGGAATAGACTCCCGCATGAGTGCTTCCATGAATATTAAACGTTTAACTTCTTCAAGTCAACGGTTAGTCACTATCTATTCTCCTCATCATCATAATCTTCAATTTCTTCTGCTAAGTTTATGCTAGGGTCAAAAAGGTAGGCATAAGTCTGGTTTCCGTTCGGGGCAAAAAGAGGGTCGGTTTCCAACAGCGCCAATAACGTAAACGAAGGCCCGGTTTACACTCAAGTTAAAAAGGATTGACCCAAGTCTTGTGTGTTAAATTAGTTAAAAAGAATCCTTCGAAAGCCGTCGATGGTTGTGCTTAGCACGAAGTCACAAGTCATCGTGGCCGAGGGTTTGAACGTAATGGCTTTGTTGAAGAATTTGATCACGCAAGACTATACTCTCCCTCTCTCTTTTTCTCTCTCTTTCTCTCTCTCTTTCTCTTAGAAATTATAACTAAGGTTCACTCAGTAGAGTTGCAGGATAAACCACAGGTGTGCTCTGTGGAGTGAGCAGGTGTCTGTAATAGGTTTTTGTCAGGAACCAAATAGTAGCCGACCATTTATTTATAGGACTGGTTTACAGGAGGTTGAAATATAAACGTAATTTTCCCTTTTTAATCGATGCGAACAGGAGACTAAATACAAAGCAAACCAATTAGATTGGTTAATTTAACGTCATATGAACTCTTGTTTCGTTAATATCGACTATAAGTCTTGTAGGACAAAAATTACCATTCATAAATATAAGATACTTTTCTTTATGACCTTTCAAAAATGGCGACTAAAAATAACAAAGAAGTTAATATTTAGTTCTCGCGTATAATACGCATTACTCACTTTTAAGCTTTAAAACTTGAAAAATGCGCATTATACACGAACAATTGTATTCTTTCCGTATTACTGAGATGGAGGAAATAATGTTCTGTCCCTAAATTTAAAATAAGCAGCGGTGTACATTCCACGATGCCTGGAGGGCAATAAAGATTTTCTGTTGAAACGAATCTAAGAATGTTAGTTACCACACATCACACATGTCTAACTAATCCTTTCCCTTTGAAGTAAGAAGACTTTGAACAATTAAGATTTTGAATACTGAGTAAACTGATCTCTTTTACAATTAGATATTCATTTTAAGAAAGTGATAGCTAACCTATGCCTATGAATGTTGGGCAATTTTATCACAGAAGAGGAGAATTGAAGCAACAGAGATGTGGTTCTACAGAAGGATGTCGAGAATAGCATGGACGGTACATGTGATCAATGAGGAAGTTTTGGGAAAAATTGAAACGAAAAAGAGCAGTTAGAATTAGAAAGAGACAGTTGCTATTACGGGACACGTAATGAGGAAAAAGGGTTTGGAGAAAATGAAACACACAGGACATATTGAGGAAACAAGGAGTAGAGAAAAAACATCCAAGAACCTACCTTTGTTTCACAGAAACACCGACTTAGGTAACTATCTCATCTCCATCAAACTATGCTATCACGCCAGACTCTGCTCTCTCTCTCTCTCTCTATATATATATATATATACATAGATTTATATATATATATATATATATATATATATATATATATATATATATATATATATATATATATATATATATATATATATATATATATATTTATATATATATATATATATATATATATGTATATATATATATATATATATATATATATATATATATATATATATATATATATATATATATATAAACAGGACATTTACGATAAACTATAGGATATAACTACCCAGGACCAACTGGAGGAAATTACATAGACTCACGGAAATTACCAATAAATCTGAAGCTCAACACTGATTTAAAATTATAAAAAAACTGAATAAATTATACAAAGGTAATATCCCTCTTCCAAACAAAATTGATAAATACCTTTCCAACTATGAACTAACTAAGCACCAAAAAGAATTACTTAACCTTGGACCTAACTGCCATATATACCATAAGTACAATCGACTTTTTAAAAAAATAGAAATTGAGACCCTATACCAAAACACAGTTAAACTCCAGGTTGAACAATTAATAGAAACTACACCAGAATTTAAAGACTTACTTAAGGCCGAGGCATTCAAGGATCGGCATGATAAAAGCAGAAACTCCTCAAAAATACTTTCTAAACAACTAAAAATAGCAGCATAAGAACTACGCAACCACCCTGACATTATTGTAAAAAAAGCTGATAAGACCAACATTTTTGTCATCCTAAACAAATTGGATTACAACAAAAAACTTGACCACATACTCCATGATCACATAAAGTTTAAAAAACTTAACAAGAACCCGACTAACCAACTAAAATCAAAGCTAAATAAACTTATTAATGCTAATAATGCTGAACAGAACTCTTTAAAACTCCCTAAAATTGTTGGCGATTATAGACCTGGCTACATATACGGCACTATAAAAACACATAAACCTAACTATCCTCTCCGTCCTATCATATCGCAAATTCCAACGCTTGTATATCAGCTAACAAAATACATTAACCAACTTATTACTCCCTACCTTCCTAGTAAATATAGTGTTAAGTCAACATTAGAAGTAATCCAAATCCTAAAAAGTGAAAAACCCGACAATGAAATCATGGCTTCAATTGATGTTGAAAACTTATTTACCAATGTCCCCGTTATTGAAACTATTGAATTAATTATAAGAAATATATACAGTAACTCATCTTTACTACCACTTAAAATTAATCCTAATATATTACGGAAACTACTATTAGCTTGTACTACTGAAGTACCTTTCTTCGATATAATAACAATATATATATATATATACAACGTGATGTTGTCTCCATGGGTTCAGTACTGGGCCCGACATTTAGCAATTTCTACAAGCATAAATTCATGTACACTTAACTACAAGAGCGAATGCCCATATTACTACAAAATAGCAATTATAAAGAATCTAATACATCGTGCAAAAACTATTTCATCCACAAAACAGATTTTTTTACAGCGAACTAAAGAATATAAAACAGACACTTATTAATAATAGCTTTCCAAACTATATAGTTGATGAACAAATAAGATGCTTTCTTAGAAATCTCAATACTAAGCAAATAGTACATAATACTGCTTCTTCTGATCTCAAATATATTAATCTCCTATATGGTAATTAAATGCATACTAATTATAAACAAGATGAAAATATACTAAAAATTTAGTAAATTCTAATATATCAACTACAGATCCTAGCAAAAAATTAAATTAATCATATACTACACTAAATCTAGTATATCCAACTTAATTCTTCGCAATGATTCTTCTCCCCCGGTTAGCGATTTGCAAAAAACCAACATAGATTATAAATTCAAGTGCCCTTTGGGAGATTGTATCTCCAACGAATTAAATATTTATGTTGGTCACACCACAAACTCGCTTTCACGACGCTTGACATTACATTTGAATGAAAACTCTAACATTTTTAGGCATTTAAAACAACATGCCTGCCCGCACACACAATTCCGTAAAATACTTGTCGAAAACACAATTATACTTCGAGATGAAAACAATAGACAAAAACTAAAAATACATGAAGCGTTATACATCAAACGGTTGAAACCCAACCTAAACAAAATCAATTATGGCATCTCTACAAATATTCTTAAATGTCTATAATTGGTAACAAAAGCCATTGGTTTATACCAACGGCTTCCCATACTTCTACAATTCACTCTCGTGTGGTCATGTGTGACGTCATTAGATGCAGTGCAATTTTCGCTTCTAGCGTCTTATATGCACGTGTTTATCGTTGCTTAGAAATCATCTATGTAAACAATGACAGACTATCATCACTGTCGTGTCCGTATATTGCTTAATATGTTGTCATTGACATCTTTGATAATGGTTTATGTAAGCCGAAAGCTTAGATTGTATTAAAAAAAAATATGGATCAATATTGTGAATTTCTTTCTTCATTCAACGATAATGTTATTAAACTTATCAGACGTTAAGAAAAAATTTTACATAAAATAAATAGACAACACTTGTCTATATTATTTAATGAAACGTGTATGAATGAAAAGATGCTGCCTAAATACACACAATTTAAATTACATGATCCAGCAGCCATAATTTTATTTAATAAGATTTTTCAAATATTCATTCGAAGAATTTTATTAAAGAAAATTATGCGCTCGCCGGCAAGATACTAATGTGCATCTTCCCTGAGCAGAGTGAACCGTCGTTAGATCCGACGTGCTCTAACCCACTTAGCTGCAAAGGACTTTTAACGACCAGGCAAGATTGAAAAGTGGCTTTAACCCTTTGAACCCTGTGTTCCTGAACAGTTTTAACCCTTCTGCTTGAGCTCCCGAGTCAAAATTCGCAAACAATTCGTGGGTAATATTTCACGGTAGATATAAAAATAGTTACAAGTGTTTACCCACCGTTCAACCGGTAGCTGAGCATTAAGTCATTTTTCTCTATCACTGTTAAACCAGTGGTTGGGCATTACGTCATTTTTTCTGACCGGTAAAGCGGTTTTCAGGGCTCAAAGGACTAAGCGAGATCCTTTTCTTCATAAATACTCGAAAATTTCATATCTACTCAGTTTCGTATCTAAACGTAAATAATGCAATTTTTAAAAAGAAGTAATGGATTTTTATTTATTAATTTATTTTATTTATCATTTGAAACGTTATTTTTTAGTGGATACTCATATCTGAATAGACGCTTCGTTTATTTATTAAACAGTGTGTTTATTTTTGTCTACCGGCCTGAATATTCGAGAAATCTTATTAAAGAAAAATATGCTCTCTCTGATGTACACTCGCTCGTTCATACAAACACGTGTACTTACATACATGTGCACATTAGTTCTTTCTCTCACATGCTCACTCTCGCATACACACGTATTAAGTTACTTTGCCTTGTGCTAATGGTGGACGAGCTGTCAGCTTGAGAGAAATCCCCGTTTATTTAAGGGTCGCTGACTGGAATCAGGTTTCTCTTTCTAAAATGAAAAAAAAATCATTACGGCTACACGGACGAAGATTTAGGAGGGAATTCCATGTCTGATGCTGGTCCAACGATAGCTGGCAATATTCACGCACAGCAGGTATTTTTTTTTCCGCAGAGGTCACGGGAGAAAATCTGGCAACCCAAAGGGAGCTCATATTTTGCGTCTTTGCTTCTAATTTGTGTGAAAAGTGTATAGAGCTTGCTACTGGTAATTATTTAAATGAAGAACTTGCTTTCCACAAATTAGTATTGCGGTCACTTTTTCGGAGTTTTTCTGTTGATTACGGAAACAGCTGACAAGAAATATCGTCTCTTAAAAGTGAACCTGATAAAAAAAAAGATCGAGTTCAAAGTCATTTGCGCGACCTTGCTGGCCATGACATATTTTCCAGCCTACTGCCTCATTCTCAAAGCCGCAACGTCACTGTTTCTATGGCAAATTTTCGGACGAGCTCCATTATTTAGTTCCAGTGAATATCAAACTGAATACTCACTCCCAATCATCTTGGGTATGGCAATAAACTACACCGGACGGCAAGGGCTCTGATCAGGAAGTTTTGAGGAGCGTGGAACCACCTTTTAATTGCTGGTGTCCCCAGGCTTATCCTGATCCGGGGTGGTAGCACCTGTTAGGGTCTCAGCTATGGGCAAATAGTTAATCCCAAAAATGGGGTCAAAACACTATGAAAGTATAAAAATACATCTTCATAGTAAAAATGTTTTAAATACATTTTTGTAAAAGAAAATATTAATGTTCCAAAGAAAATTAAATTTCGGCATTAAATAACCCTTAGGGAGTTGATATGTCGCTAAATAAACCAATAAATAAGGAAACAAAACTGACTCCAAGACCAAAACAAAGTGTTATTCTTATTGCTGTAATAAATACGACAAGTGTTGACAGTTGCTTTTGAACAAAGGCATTTATGAAATTTACATATTATTTCTGTTTGTCATTGTTAAAATAATTTTTGATGAAATGATTCATTAACTGTAGAATGTAAAATGTGAGACAAATTAGAATATTGCATTGTTTGAGAAGTTAAGAGAAAAAAGTCTTTTGTAAAAAAATGGGTTTGCGCCATAAAAAAAAGAAGATGTTATATGTGAAAATGATACTTTGTTAAGTCTTTACTTAGAGCGAGTGAAGCCTTGGGGTTTTGACAAAGATTATCCTTCTTTGAACATTGAGGATTGGCGCTACAGAATTAAAAAAAAAAAAAAAAAACGGTACGAAATAACAGAAATCACATCAGTCGAGGAATTAAATGCAGAGTTGATATGTGTTGTAGTTTGCATTTTATACGACCAGTCCCGATATTTTTGATCGGATCTCTTATGGTATCTATAATAAGCATATAATAATTTCTATAATAATTATATAATAATTTCTATAATAATTATATAATAATTTCTATAATAATTATATAATAATTTCTATAATAATCATATAAGAATTTCCATAATAATCAAATAAGAATTTCTATAATAATCATATAATAATTTCTATAATAATTATATAATAATTTCTGTAATAATCATATAAGAATTACTATAATAATTATATAAGAATTTCTATAATAGTTATATAAGAATTTCTATAATAATCATATAAGAATTTCTATAATAATTATATAAGAATTTCTATAATAATTATATAATAAGTTCTATAATAATCATATAAAAAATTGATAGCTTTGCAAACAGACAGTAAATATTATGGAAATGGTTTTGTCATCAATATCAGATAAAAGATTAGCATCCATATACATTGGAAAGTCTGAGACACAGTTTTGTAGCTGAAGACAAATTGAACGGAATATTAATGTATTTAGACTAAGGGTATAAATTTTGTAATACATTAATAACAATCAATATTAATTGAAATAAATACCTCGAACAACCATAGTATAAATATTAAAGAATGGTATTAAAAGAACTATCAATTTCTCGTAAGAAAAAAACTTTGAAGAACTCGAAGTCCCGAAGCATTTTCATGAGTCAGCATAAGACATGGAGATTTGTAAAGTACCGATAAGAGTTACAAAGTTGCTGAAGATTAGAAATCACAGCGAATTGCAGTCTCCCTCAAGTCGAAACAATTCTCTTGATGAGGTGTATTCATATTTTCGTTCCCTCCATACACACACACACACACACACACACACACACACACACACACACACACACACACACACACACACACACACACACACACATAGTTAAGACATTTTTTGTTTATACGTTCTTTTTATAGATACAAATATTTAAGTAAATGCAAATGTATTTCTATCTATAAAAAGAACGTATAAACATAAAAATGTCTTTAAAATAATTGTCGGACTTTTTTTTCATTTATATATATATATATATATATATATATATATATATATATATTATTTACATTATTCGGACTATTGTCTTCACCTTCGACGCCATATTTATTACAACGTTTCGGCCGTTGTAAGCTCCGGCCTTCTTCAGGTGGTTTGCATGTCGAACTGAACCCTTTATTTCGCTCACTGGAGTAGACTGTTCTAGTTCCACATGCCATGAGGGCACAGTGGATAAAGGCATTAGTTAGATCCAGTGACAGGACCCAAAGAGTGCGAGTTCAATACCCGGTTAAGGCAGTGGAGAACTTTCAGAGGGAAATTAACAGAAGATAACTGACATCCATTAAAACATGGCATGTGGAACTAGAACAGTCTACCCCAGTGAGCGAAATAAAGAATTCAGTTCGACATTCCAACCACCTGAAGAAGGCCGGAACGTACAACGGCCGAAATGTTGTAATAAATATGGCGACAAAGGTGAGGACATTAGTCCGAATAATGTAAATAATGTACATAATACCTCATCTCAGAAATATAGACATATATATATATATATATATATATATATATTTATGTATATATATATATATATATATATATATATATATATATATATATATATATATTATTCCATAAATCAAAACTGTAGAAGTCCATTTGAAGTTCTAAACGCGTTTTTCCATCTTGTCAATTTCTCACATCACTTCTTCAAAATCAAAAGGATAAATAAGAATAGTTTACTTACTATATTAAATATACTAAGTACGTAGGTGGTGATGTTTTCTCCCCCGTGTTTCCAGTACATTTCCTTGTCAATAACAACCAGAATTTCCAAAGTTCGCTTGCGGTGATAATGTGTGTTGTAGTAAGGCTGATGACGGTAATAGGGGTTCTGTACTGAACGCGGTATTCGGCTCGAGAATGTTCGACCATTGCTTGAAACCGTGTTTTCTTGTTCGCTATGTCCATCTGCAAAAAAAAAAGAGATTTTTTTTTATGTAAATAGCTTTGTTTGTATTAACTGTCCTACAAACAGAAAAAAAAAGCTTGTCATAGAAGCTCTAGTACCTCTCCAACATTTCTGTATAAACAACATTTTCAATGAGACATCTTTTTTTTTTTTTATAAAGTTTTATTTGTAATTATACAAAATCCACTTACAATTTCCTTCTCTGGACTTATCTAGATAGAGTTAACCATGAAAGAAACATTATTCAGTGTACTAATGTTTATAGTAATGATAATAATTATTAATTTAGCAAACTCACTATTCCTAACATATTTAAATAATCTGGTGCAGTTTTAAGAAAATCTAATTAACAAATCATTTTGACTTATTCAGTTAATTCCATAAAATCTTTTCCGGCTTTTCTCGACTAATTTGCATTAAGATGAAATAGCAGATGACAACAATGCTTATTATTATGAACGCTGTACGTTTTCTAACTTACAACTGAATTTTGACAAGGTAGATATAAATTCTATCATAGAAGCTCACTTTCCTCTCTAAAATCTCCGTATCAACAACATATTCAATAAGACATCCTTTTTCTAAAGTTGTTTTTGTCATCAAGTGAAGCCCATTTGCATTTCCTCCTGTTGTTCATGACAGAAACATCTGAATAATTAAATAAGTTTATATATGGTAATTTTTCAAATTCGAATTAGAAATATGAAATATTTACTAAAATATGCTTTTAAAAATTGCTATGAAAATTAAATGTTATCAGTTATGTTGTAAATGCTATTTGTTCATAA
>CAHIKZ030000302.1:6347500-6367500 GCA_903632075.3 Acanthosepion pharaonis
CATTTACTTAAATATTTGTATCTATAAAAAGAATGTATGAACATAAAAAATGTCTTAAATACACACACACACACACACACACACACACACACACACACACATATATATATGAAGAAATATAGTCTTAAGGTGTGCTATATTTATGGGATAAAGTGCTCAATATTAGAGATAGAGCGTGTGTAAATATAAAAGTGAAAATTGAAGTCAACACTCAGAGGCGACAGTCTGTTTCATGCTAGACATAATCGCCAGGCCTGACGATTGCGTCTAGCATGAAACAGACTGTCGCCTTTTATATATATATATATATATATATATATATATATATATATATATATATATGTGTGTGTGTGTGTGTGTGTGTGTGTGTGTGCAGATATGTAGAAAAATAGGAAAGAACACGTTAGGTAAATAATCCGGGGTTCTTTAGTATTTTTGTTTTTATTTTTAAAAAACAGTGCACCATACAGAAATAGAGCTTAAATTATAATTATTTTTTTTTAAAAAATATGATTCTTTCGCTACATAAGAGTTCTCATGTTTCAAAAACGAGAGCCGAAAACCTCAATATAATTATTAAAATTAAATTGAGTTAAAGCATCAAGCCCTATTTTATCTTCAAGCGAAAATTTAGGATTCAGCGATGAAAATTTCGAAGAATTTAAACGAGATCCCAGAACATTTAAATAACGGAACTGAAAGCATTGGCAAGGACAAGAAAACAACCTTCCTTTTACTTGCTTCTTATCTTTACTTACATCCTCTTAGATTCAGTAATCGTCTTCTATGAGGAGCTCTTGAGTCTTAAATTGGGTAAACGTTAGTGTAAAGAGCACACCTCCTGTGACTCTATGAACTCGTCCAATACTATAAAAGGCTTCTATGGCATAAGTTCGTGAGAAGTTTTGTCGCAGTCTGTCACAGGTTCGCGACAAGACAAAACAAGAAGTTTGACAAGACCTTCATCTTCGGGCAGAGGGTGATTCAGTCGGGACTCTGTCTTCAGATAGAGACTCGACTGAAATAAACATACAGTTTGGAGTCAGGCAATTCGCTGTCTGGCTTGCTACTGGTAAGATCTCTGTCTTTGGGCAGAGTATGACTCAGTCGGCGGTCTGTCTTCGGATAGAGACTCGATTGAGAAAAACAGACCAGTTCTGTACTCGAACCCGCTTCTACGGGAGCTGAGTAAATTTTGGCCACTGACTAGGGTGGAAACACTTGGGTTCCCTATGGTAAACTTGATCTTGTGTCACATTTAGTCTGCAGTGGGGCATCTGGTAAATACCAGTTTGTCGCAGTCAGGCAGTTTGCTGCCAAGCTTGCGACTGTCTTGTCGAACTCTCTGTCTGCAGAGAGGAACCCAGACGAGTCTCGTTTGGGGAGGTAGACAAACCCGATCCCATCTACGTGGAATTTTTGACCGAGATTACGAGCTCGGAATTACTCCACATAAAAAAAATCGGTCTTTTGCCACATTCTGCCTTGTGGGGAGGTTGGTAAATACCAGTTTGTCGCAGTCAGTCTCAGGCTCCCGACAAGACAAGTCCCCCGCCTTTGGGCAGATGGTGAAACTGTCGGAGCTCTGACTTCGGATAGAGACTCGGTTGAGACAAATATTAGTGTACTCGATCATGCTTTTGCGGGAGGTGGGCTAATTTTGGACCAGTGGCCCGAGTGGAAACGCTCGGGTTCCCCACGTAAAACTTGACCTTGTGTCGCATCTTGTCCGCAGTGGGGCGACTGGTCACATGGGAGTCAGATATTTTATTACCAAGCTCGCGACAGATAAGACCTCTGTTTTCGGGCGGAGGTTGACTCAGTCTGGGCTCTGTCCGGATAGAGACTCAGCTGACAAAATCTGACAAGTAATGTACCTGAGGCCGCTTTCGCGGGGCGTGGGTGGTATTAAATTTGATCAATTTCCAGTTGGAAACGCGAGGATTCCCCACAGCAATACCGACCCTGTGTCACAACCTATCTCAGTGCGGGGACTGAGTAGAGACCAGTCGTGTTGGAATCAGTCTTCATACTATACAGGCATTACGGTAATGGCCCGAGCATTACATATGGAGAATACGCTATACCCCGTACGAGTGCGTGTTATAACAATAACCCTACAATGGCAATTTATAATATTTGGCATATATATATATATGGCAATTTATAATATTTATATATATATATATATATATATATATATATATATATATATGTGTGTGTGTGTGTGAAATGAGTATATATATATATATTAAGAAATGGACAAAGTCCGACAATTTATATATTAAAGACATTTTTATGTTTAACGTTCTTTTTATAGATACAAGTATTTAAGTAAATGCTCTGTTTATAATAAACAGTATTAAATAACATTTACCGGCCTGAATGTCCGATAAATTTTCATAGAAAATATTCGTCCTTTGACAGGATTCGAACCTGCATCCTATACGGAACCGTCATTTACGATGACGTGCCTTACCGATCGGCCACAAAGGAGCGTTCGGTAGACAAGGTCGAATTTACTGCTTATAAACTTCAATCTTCCAGGAATCTCCTTTAGAAAAATTTAACACAAAAGACGATGGACATAAGAGCCCAGCTATTCAAACAGATAACTGAAATTTTATACAGATCAGCGTTCCGTTTAAATATGATCACGTAGGCGATGTTGAACTGTTTATAAAAATTTTTCAATCGACTTTTTAATATTTTAATTTTAATTTTTGGAAATCATCTTCGAATACGTCTTAACAACATCGCCCACGTGACGACTACGTGATCATATTTAAACGGAACGCTGATCTGTATAAAATTTCAGTTATCTGTTTGGATTAGTTGGGCTCTTATGTCCATCGTCTTTTTTGTGTTAAATTTTTATAAGTTCTAATGTTAATTATGTTTAAATGAAAATGTCCATGAAGATGGTCTTAAATAGACCGAAACGTCCGACGTCGACTTTATTTTAACATTAATACTACATAATTGCATATTCAGATTTTTGTTTGTTTTTTTCTGTATTTTTCTTATATATATATATATATATATGTATATATATATATATAGAAAGAGTGTGAAAGACAAACTAACCGACAGGCAGAAATGGATGAAGAGGGGGATCTCATGAATTACATTCACGTATTGGATTTCATCGAATCGGGTTCGAACACGTGTTGTCCGACGCTTGATGACTTCGTACTGAAATCCCCGAATATAAAAAAAGGAAATGTTTTTGTTCAACCTTCCTTGTTAATGATGTTTCTTGTTACGAAAACAAACAAAATCTTTCATCAAACAAGGTATTTTTGTTTCACCCTTTCCCAACTTGGCACAATTGAGAAGATGTAAATAACATCTGACAAAGAGGTAACGTAGGCTGCCCCTTTTGTTGACAACCACGCATACCGCTGTTGTGTAGTTAATGACTTTCTCCATGCTTTCCTCGACGACCTTGTCAATTAGCTTTGTTGGACAACATCAGTTATAAAAAAATGGTTGTTTTTGTCTGGAAAATATTTGAAATGTTAATGACCCTTCTTAAAGTCATAGAGCATTTATTCTTTGTTTCTGAGTCTTATTAGGCTGATAGTTTTTGTTTAGCGGCATATCAACACCTCTATGGGTTATTTAATGCTGAAATCTAAATATGAAAATTCAAAATTTACAATTAGTACAAGAGAATGACATTATTTCATGATTAAGTTTTAATTACTTAGCTGCATTGGTGTTTGCGTTACCAAATGATCTTACAAAATCCTACAAGTTGTGAAAACCTTACAAGAAATGTGATGTACACCATTTCGTCAATGTTACTCTGAAATGCATTGTTGGTTATTTTACAATAAAATCTATTGTTGGTAATTTTACAATAAAAAGCATTGATGGTTATTTTACAATAAAATGTATTGTTGGTTATTTTACAATAAAATGCATTGATGGTTATTTTACAATAAAATGTATTGTTGGTTATTTTACAATAAAATGCATTGATGGTTATTTTACAATAAAATGTATTGTTGGTTATTTTACAATAAAAAGCATTGTTGGTTATTTTACAATAAAATGCATTGTTGGTTATTTTACAATAAAATGCATTGTTGGTTATTGTCATGGGTCCTTACCTATAACTACAGAATGAACTCTTCCTAACACTATGTATACTACGCCTCTCAAGAGAGAGGGTCGAATCGAGTCAAGCCGATAGTAGTTCACTCCAAACCAGACTGACAGTCATACTAACACCTTCCACATCTTGTATTATTATTTCGTGTAATATACCTTCGTTATTTCTACTCTTGTGTTCGTGTTGTTCTTCCTTGGTTCTAACCTGGACCATAACAGTTATTTTACAATAAAATGCATTGTTGGATATTTTACAATAAAATGCAATGTTGGTTATTTTACAATAAAATGCATTGATGTTATTTTACAATAAAATGCATTGTTAGTTATTTTACAATAAAATGCGTTGATGGCAATGTTTTTTAAAGATATTTCTGGTAGTTTCACTACAAAAATGTATTGCTGATAATTTTTTATAAAAATGTATTGCCGGTATTTTTACTATAAAAATGTATTTATATACTTCCCTAGTGTTCTAATTTGTGTTTTGGGGTTCACTATTTGCCCATAGCTGGGACCCTAACAGGTGCTACTACCCTAAGTCAAGGTGGATCTGGAAACAACTGCAATTGAGAGGTGGTTCCACGCTCTTCAAAACCACCAATCTCCCAATTAGAGGCCTTACTGTAAGATATATTTATCGTCATGCCCGGGACTCTTATAAAAAATAGGCTCTCCCATACGAAATGTCATACTTTCTATTTGATAACTTTTCACAAAAATTGACAAACGCTTATTGGCATAAATCAATATTTTAGTGCTTTTTGTTTTGAATTCTTGATTTTTGTTTATCCTTTCACCTCCAAGCAAGGCGATAAAGCCACTAAGACGCTATGGGGGTGGGGTTACTGAGTGTGAAAGAATCCGAGAGAAAAAAGAACAGGAGAGAGAGCAGAATAAAAACAGGATTCAAGGAGACAGAAGATATCGATTGATATTGCATTTAATTTTTTAAGATCAAATTTAACTGGAAAGCAAGAAGAAAGCCGGAAGAAAGTTCAGCAAACGAGAGAGAAGAAACTGTTAGCATAGAACTTAGGGTTACAATTTGTAAAATGATGAACTCTTGCTGCCAGTCTACAGGGTGGTCCGAATGTCTTGTCACTGCTATATAATATAATTTTCTATTTCAGATGGCTGATACAATCTTCTACAGTTTGGAAGAGAGATAGGACGTGACAAGACTTTCCGACCACCCTGTAGTACTGCGAAAGACGAACGTTCATAAGAAAAAAAAAATACTATAAAATATTTATAGAAAAGGCAAAAGGAATCTACGTTATGGTGGCTGGAAATTGATTGAAGCCGTGATGCCTTCTTTAGATTTTATCCAAAATCTCTCAATGCATAGCAGAAACATCGGACCAGATGTATATATTCTATTTATAGTCTATAAATGGACGGATAGTCGATTCATATAAAGTGTAATATAGATTCTTTCTTTACATAAACAATATTATTCGTAGCCCCCGTGAAATTTTAAAAATCAAAACAATGTCGACTGCTTATATTACACACGTTCAAATTAAACCGCAATGTTGTACAAAAGCTCAACTAAGTATCAGTTTGGTATCTAGCAGTTGTGTTTTTAATGTCAGAATTATACGGAGATAGTTTTGGAAATTTCGTTCAGGAGATGAAAGCCTTGAAAATTAAACAAGAGGACCTAATTCTAATTCAATCAAAAAGGAATAACTGTATGCTTTGGTGAAACAAAATCCGACCCCCCAAAAAAAAAAAACACAGAAAACTTCAAGGAGAACTTAGAACATTTTCTCACGTAAAAAAATTCTACTCCACGTTGATGATTTCCCTGACACTTCACACCGTTCAAAAATTTGTTTCTGTTGAAACGAATTAGCAATTGTATTAATCATTATACTTATTATAAAACCCAGGTTGTGTGTGTGTGTGTCTGTACGTTTATATATTGGATTGGATTTCCTACATTTTTCAATCGATTTCAACAAAACTTCACAGGACTACGTAAAATTACCTTGCGGTGGTTCTGACAGCGCCAAAAATTTGGAAAACACAATTGTTTTTGCACGAAATCAATTTGAAAACACGATTTACGAGGCATCACGAGAATGAAAGGGGCACAACTCATATCGAGTTATACTTATTATAAAACCCAGGTTGTTTGTTTGTGTGTGTGTGTGTTCGTTTATATATGGGATCAGATTTCCTACATTTTTCAACCGATTTCGACAAAACTTCACTTTTTTTTTGGCAGGTAGTGTTTCTTATTGTCTTGCACACTTTTTTCTTTATTTTTACATTCAGAATGCTTTAAAAATTCTATTTACAAGACAATTGTTTATAATAAAATTCTATTCAATCGGTAAACTCATAACGATTGAAAGCAATGTTTTTGTTTGAGTTTGGGTTTGACCAATTCGTAAAAAAAAAAAAAAACTAATTAAGACATGCGTGTCCGTCAACCATAAACAATAATTTTTGTCAATTTTATTTTTCAGTCTTTATGATGGTCGATACTTGATCTATCTCTTACTGTTACATCCCCGAGCAACGTCGGGCTCTACTGCTAGTTAATACTATAAATCCTATTAATACTATATTAATTCAATATCCATCTCTTTTCTCTTGTATCTAAGGATTACAGAACAGGATATACAAAGCTACGTAACCTTGGTTAACGAAGACGTCCCCCAAGGTTCGCTTCTGGGTTTAACCCTTTTCCTATTTTGCATAAATGAGTATACTTCGATCATTTGTGCTGTTGGCACAACAGTATATGGATGCAGTGCCCAAATACTCAATGAACAGAGCTTGACAGCTGATCTCTCCTCTGACCTAAATATGACAGCTTAGTGGGGTAAAAACTGGCTGGTCCCATTCAACGTCTCGAAAACCAAACTCCTGAAGTTCGATCATCGCTGATCGGACCAGAGTTTTCACCAATCGCGATGAACGGATGTTCAGTCAGGGAAGCCCAGTGCCTTGAGCACCTATTGGGATCTAAACTCAGCCCAGACCTCAAGTGGATCTCGTACATACGATCCATCGCTAAAGATTCTGGAATAATTTTGGATTATCTGTACCGCTACAGCAAGTACCTGGCTCCTCCTACTACCGTTATAAGAGCCATATCAGACTGGAAATGGAGTACTGCTGCCATATATGGGCAGGAGTTGCCCAGTCTTTCGATAGAGTTCAAAAACCTCTCCCTATCCTTGTAGGTGACAAGTTATTTACCACCCTACAACAAATTTCTCACAGAATAGACGTCGCAAGCCTCTAGCTGCTCTATCGCTATTTCCATGGAGAATGTTCAGATGAACTACACTCCTTAGTTTAGCCAGTCCTAACCTTCACGTTTAAGACCATGATCGCCTACATCCCAAGGCGTTATGGCATTAAAAAAAACTGTAGAAGTAGTATTTTCCGACTCTGAAAAGCCTATCTGAGAATGCCGAAAAAAAAAAAAAAAAAAAAAAAAAAAAAAAAATTAACACTTATCAGGAAGAACAGTTAAAATTTCTGAGAAAAAATGCTTGGAAAATTTGATACTCACAAGACAGATTGAAAACAGAGAAAAAAAAACGCATATTCTACTTAGTGAGCTTTAGTGAATGAATGGCGGGGCAGGTTTTGGGAGAGATAGCAAAAGGACAAAAATTATTAAGAGCTACAAAGGATAGGAAATTGTGGAGAGACATGACCGCCAACGTCCCGAAGGGACATGACACACAGAAGAAGATGAAGATCTTCCGACTATTACTAGTTTATATTTAATTAAATTCTATCTGCTTGAGTTGGACTTACACGTGTCATCTTCAAAATATTGAGGAGGTCTGTTACGCTTGAGCGAGGATGCCTTGTACATAATGTGTGGGATTGATATGTCGTCAGTTCTCCGCCTTTTATTGCTTCTCGTCGGACGTCGAGGGCTAGACCCACCTCGTCCTCCCCCACCATCGTCACCTTCTTCTTGTCGTCGTCGTCCTCCTCCTCCTTCTCCATTCCTTTCTTTTGATGACTGCTCTTTCGTGGCTAAAGACGATGGAAAGGGTTCGATCACGTAATCCTCCTCTGGAGTTTGGATTATTCCTCTCTGAAAACACAAGAAATAATCAATAATTATATAATAATAATAATTATCATAATAATGATGCTCTTAATACAAGGAAAAGAAATTTTACCATGTAATATGCATCTTTTTGTTTGTAATATTTTCATATAAAAGGTTATCTCCCTTGCACTTGTAATATATATATATAATGAAATGGACAAAGTCCGACAATTATTTTAAGACATTTTTATGTTTATACATTCTTTTTATAGATACAAATATTTAAGTAATGTCCGAGAAATTTTCACAGAAAATATTCGTCCTCCGACAGGATTCGAACCCGTATCCTATACGGAACCGTCATTTAGATTGATGTGCCTTTAACCGATTTTGCCACAGAGGAGAGTTCGGTTAGCAAGGTCGAATTTACTGTATTTAAACTTCAATCTTTCACGAATCTCTCACGTGCATTCATATCTGCTCATGGCGTATCAAATGTAAACAAATGACGTCACACATTATGAAATGGACAAAGTCCGACAATTATTTTAAGACATTTTTATGTTTATACATTCTTTTTATAGAATATATAAACAGAAAAATGTCTTTTTCTCGGACATTCAGGCCGGTAAATGTTGTTTAATACTGTTTATTATAAACAGAGCATTTACTTAAATATTTGTATCTATAAAAAGAATGTATAAACATAAAAATGTATTAAAAATATATATATATATATATATATATATATATATATATATATATATATATATATATATAAAATGTCTTGTCCTTACCCTCTTCCTCACTATTAAGTATTGTAATAAAAATAAATTTAAAATTATTCCTAGCTCTCCCTTCCCTCTCTATTTTCGACCATGTCTGTCACACTCTCTCACCACTCTCTATATCATCTTACATCAACTTAATACTAAACCTCAAAAGTGTATAAAAAATATATGTAAATTTAAATTCATTTTTCACCCTTGGAAGTGTGGTCTGATGAGCCATGGAAAAAGAAATTCCTTAGGGAAATAAATTATAACCAATGTTCCCTTAAAGTTGTCTGTTTCTATTAAATTAATTGCTCTGGTTTAACACTGAGCTCTCCGGATTTCGTCATTCTTTGGATTATCTATATGGATTACCAAAACTTTTTAATATATATATATATATATATATATATATATATATATATATATATATATATATATAATGGATTAAATCCGTCTAATATTTTAATATATTTTCTGTTCATATGTTTTTTATGAATACACTTATTTGAGTAAATGCTCTGTTTTTAATTAAACTGTATTAATTACATTTATATTCGAGAAATTTCGTAGAAAATATGGCTCCTCCGACTGGAATCGAACCTGCATCTTATACAGAACCGTCATTTAGCCTGACCATTCAGCCACATAGAACGTCCGGTTTAGCAAAGCTCGAATTAATGCTTTTAAAAACACACCCTCACCGATTTTTCTCGATCTATCATATCTGCTCTGAAATTATAGTCTAATTCAGACCGTTAAGTGTAATTAATACTGTTTAATTAAAAAAAACAAACAAACAAACAAAAAACAGAGCATTTACTCAAATAAGTTTATAAAAAATGTATAAACAGAACATGTGTATATATGTATATATATATATATAAAGAAATATGGTCTTAAGGTGTGCTATATTTATGGGATAAAGTGCTCAATATCAGAGATAGAGCGTGTGTAAATATAAAAGTGAACATAGAAGTCAACACTTAGAGGCGACAGTCTGTTTCATGCTATATGCAATCGTCAGGCCTGACGATTGCATATAGCATGAAACAGACTGTGTTGACTTTATGTTCACTTTTTATATATATATATATATATATATATATATATATATATATATATATATGCTGGTGTTAATAAAATAGGAAGCAATGTAATACAACAGAACTGTTATGTATACACTGCGTGCCAAATTATTATGTGCTGAAAACGAATATGGCGCCAGTTTGTTTACATTGCGCAGATCAGTACGGAAATTTCGGTGATTACGCAGGTCAGTGTTGCCAACATTTTGTGTGAATTGATTGAATGGTTTTTGAAATATAAAAAGTTATCTCGATAATAATTTGCACGCAGTGTATATATATATATATATATATATATATATATATATATATATATATATATATATATATATATATATAGTGCTGGTGTTAATAAAATAGGAATACAACAGACCTGTTAAGTATATATTAATAAATATACATATTATCCCTCGCCGGTGATAGGAAAAAATAAGAAAAGCGAATACTCTTTCTTCCGATTCGATATTTACAACTTCTACCCATCCATCATCGGGAAGTTGCTAGCGGATGCGATAAACCTGGCTAATATTTACTGCCTCATAAAGAAACAGGGCATTAACATAATTCAACGGGACCAGAAACCCATCCTGTTCCATGAAGTTTCAATGTGGATCAACTATAGTTCTGCCTTTGGTGCGTTTAATTCAGCGGAAGTTTGTGAGCTACTTGGCATTTAAGGTTTATCTTTGATATGAACAATATCGGCCTCTATAGGGATGACGGGATTATACTCCTCCGCAAATCAAGCACACAAAAAACTGACCGACTAAGAAAAAACGTAATTAAATTCTTCAAAGGGCCACCACTAAAAATGCTACAATAATCAATTTCTTGGATGTAAAATTTGACCTAATGGCTTTATAAATTATATACTAAAGATTTATACAACCATAGATACATCAGCAAACAATCTAACCACCATCCTAGAATACAAAGTAATTTACATAAATCGGCCACCAACTCTAGCAATAATGATATTTTTGACAAACATAAAGGCAGATATGTAGAATATAGCAACCATAAAATCAACCTCGAATTCTTAGTCAATAGTCTTTTTATTTATTATTTATGTTCTCATTTATGTTTTTATTTTATTTTTATTTTCATTGCTATGTATTATTTTTTATTAGTACATTAATTTTATTTTATCACTGCATACTTTAATAATATTATTAATTTTATCAATTTCTTTATTGATTTTCATACAGAAAATAGAGTAACCCCCTTGAGGTTTAAACGTTATTTTTTGATAACAACAGCGTCTGTTTTTAAATTAAAATTTATAATTCTTATTTTCAATATTATTTTCAATCTTAAATTTTCAATCAAAATTTCTCACGATAACCAGAAATATGAAACAAGCGGTGTAAACCCAAAATTGGATCCCGAAGATTGAAGACACCATGAAACTCCGAGTGGTGCAATCAATGTAGAGGATTATGTATATTTTCAATATATTAAATAACTCTGTTATTTAACATTGAACACTCTTTTTCTTGCACTATATATATATATATATATATATATATATATATATATATATATATATATATATATGTGTGTGTGTGTGTGTATTTGTATACGAACGCTTGCTTGTACATTTGCCTATATTTATCCAATTGATTATATATATATATATATATATATATATATATATATATATATATAGTACAAGTAAAGCGTTTATCACTTAGCTGATTGTTGTTATCGTCAGCATCCCGACACCATAGTTTCGTAGACGGAACGACCGGGAATTACTCCGTCCACTCGTCAGGGGTAACAACAACTGACTGATTATACTTTTATATTTTTCTTTTTTATTTGCATTTTTCTATATTTTTCTATATTTTTCTTTTTTATTTGCATTTTTCATTGGTCCAAGTTTTTCTACATAGTGTGTGCTTGTGTGTGTGTGCCCATGCGCCCATCTTAGCGTATGTGCGTACGTGTTTGCATGAGCGTCAATATTTACATATTTGCATGTGAGTGAAAAATGTAGACCAAGGTTTGGTTTGTAGGAGAGACAAAAAGGTAGACAGAGGTTTGATTTTTCGTAAGTCAATCACGATTGTTTTGAGCATGAATCCCAATGTTGTACTACCGATGAGATGAAAAATGTATATTTATATATTTAGGTATGAGGGTATATCATATTCACCTTGGAATAAGTGT
This sequence comes from Acanthosepion pharaonis, assembly GCA_903632075.3. Lineage (NCBI taxonomy): Eukaryota > Metazoa > Mollusca > Cephalopoda > Sepiida > Sepiidae > Acanthosepion > Acanthosepion pharaonis. The sequence continues at coordinate 6,359,689 of CAHIKZ030000302.1, forward strand.
AAACGGCGCTCATTAATCTTCTTTGGCAGACTGTATAGGGGAAGGATCATTCTATTTGCAAAACTGGGGGTAGATTGGAAAACTTGATGAGAGGAATGAGCTTTCGAGCCAGCTTTCGAGCAATGGATGAAAGAATATTACAACTCCCTCCGCCTCGACATCACGCTTTGCCTTTAAGAGAATGACGGTCTAAAGTGGGTTTGTGAGTAGTGTAATGGGTAGCGGCTCGGGACGCAAAATGGAAGAGCTGAGTTCGAATCCCCATCGAGTTCTTCACATTCACTTACCCACAAATACTCTTGAAAAAGTTATGAAGCCATTTCTTCTCCACCGAGCAATGGGTTAGAAGGAAAAATGGATTGAGCTTAACAATTGTACATAATCACTGTCCCTCAATGATCTATATATATATATATATGGGTAAATTGTCTCCATTTTATATTTTTAGTTTCGCGCATGCGCATTGTTTTTAATTTTGTCGACTACACGGTATAGCAGAATTAGTTGGGAACTGTATGTGAGAAAAAGAGCCCCATGGCGAAATTCACACCGCCAGAAATTTGGAAACGGCATGCTGTACTGTTTGGCATTCGCATCGGAAACTCCAATACGAACATTTCAAAGTGTTTGGGTGTCAATCTGAGGATAGTGCAGAGGATTCGAAAAAAGTTGGATGAGTCTAATAGTGATTACAAAGGTACGGCAGCTTGGAAAACAAGCTCTGATCGTTCTGATAAGAAAAGAATTGATTTTGTTTATGACGGCCTCGGACTCATCATGGAGGTCTGCATCAAGTGACTCAAATAGGTAGAGCTGCTCTGAATCGAGAACGTGGCTGCTGGAAGACCCTATGTCTGGCAACATGACTGCACGATGAAACACAAGCAGGAGGGCCCAGTCATGGATGTCAGACAATTTCTGCGATTACATTACCCGTTACATCTGACATAACTCCCCAACTCCTTTGATTATTATGTTTGGGATGCAGTTGAGTGAGAGACCAAGTAAAACTCCTTGTAACACCAAAGATGAAAAGAAGGTAATTACTATTGCAACATCATCAACGTAAACAAGAAGAGCGCCCAGAAGAGTTGCAGGAGATTCCGAAGTTGTCTGGGGATCGTAGTTTAAGCCAATGGCGATTTTATTGAATAAATTTACTCTTTAGTATTTCAAAATACTTTTGTGTAATTTTGTAAGATGTATCTGTTAAAATGAGATGTCAGTTTTTTTTTTGCGTGCGCGAGCATAATTTAGACGACAATTTATCCATCGCACTATATATATATATATATATATATATATATATATATATATATATATATATATATATACACACAAATGAGAGAAAGAACAGATGAAGTAAAATTCCACTGTTGATAGCATTTACCTTTAAGAATATACTCTGTACAAAGTAGAGCAATATATTATTATTTTTATTATAATAGATTATAATGAAAAACATTTCATAAACAAATCATACTAAATCACTAAATAAATCCTAACACCACACACATAAACACACACTATGTAGTCATAGTGGGAAAACACACTAAACAGACCATTGCATGTAGCCACTATATTAGTTTCCTAACAATAATATAGTATATAATATGGAGAACGAATATATACACACACATACTGGCAAAACAAACACTAGACGGACCAAATACGCACAAACACACACACATACGAACCCTACGGACCATACAAAGTTATATATATATATATATATATATATATATATATATATATATATATATATATACATACTATTTCCTTGTAATAATACGATGAATATGTATGGAGAAAGAATATGCATACACATACTGGCAAATACACAAAATACACAAGAAGAGAGGAAGAAATGAACGGACGGATACACAGGGGGACATGAAATGATAAAAACAAAAGTCCTCCTTTATTTCCCTTTCTCTGGCCAAATTTGATGATTTTATTCCCCTTAAAACAAAGGAACATCTTTCGGTCAGTCCAAGATGGATTCAGGTTACTACTACGCACATAAATATAATGGTTAAAAGACTTAACATAAAAAGAAAAAATCCTTTAAATAATATGTAGAAATAACCACTCTTCGACTGATGAAGGTCACAAAACCAGAAACGCGTGTAGCGAAATGTATGGAATAAAATATATATAAAAAATTCACATTATAATCAAAAACATTTCTGGCTGTTTCACTCTTTAAATATAATAAACTGAACCAGGAGGAATTATTACATATTGTAATAATTAGACTCAAGGATACAAACCTATGTCTACCTTTTTGTCTTTCGAACAAATCAAACCTATATGTACCTTTTTGTCTTTTGTACAAACCAAACCTATGTTTATGTTTTGTCACTTGTACAAACCAAATCTATGTCTACATTTTTGTCTTTCGTATAAACCAAATCTATGTATACTTACTGTTTTTTGTACAAACCAAACCTATGTTTACTATTTTGTCTCTTGTACAAACCAAACATGTGTCTACTATTTTGTCTCTTGTACAAACCAAACCTATTTCTACCTTTTTGTTTCTTGCATAGACCAAACCCATGTCTACCTTTTTGTTTTTCGTACAAATCAAATATAAGCCTACTTTTTTGTTTCTTGTACAAACCAATCTTTTTGTCTTTCGTATAAACCAAAACTATGTCTACCTTTTTATCTCTTGTACAAACCAAACCTGTGTCTAACTTTTTGTCTTTCGTACAACCCAAACCTATGTCTACCTTCTGGTCGATTGAGGGTGTTCATAAGTATCTATATTTGAAAACCCAGTTACTTTGGTAAGGGAACAGCGAGGCAAACTCCTCACCGATAACTAGCTTCCATATCCCGGGAGTAACGACTGACAAATGTCACTTCCATTGTCAGCAGTGAAAGAAATTATCATTAAATAATTTTTAACAAAATTATCGAATGATTTTTCCGGTATATCTCTACAAATATTCCCCATACAAATTTAATCTACTCGTCAATATGATATGGGATGACGAGGTGTGACAGATGTCGTCGCGGGAAGTGGGACCCTGGAGCCGAGTTCAGATTTCTCATTTGTCTATTACTTTTGCTTAAATGCACTTGGAAAAGATATGAATCTGTCCTTCGGTCAAATTATGGGTTCATTAGCTAGGTAAACTGGGTTATCTTGCCTTGGGTGTTAACCAATCTAAGAGAAGGAAAACTGAACTTTAAACTGTGGAGGGAGCAACAAGAAATCATCTAATTATATTTCACGAGAAATCATGTCAATTCACACAGAATAAAAAAGGGACATGTGGAGAGCCATGATCATCTCCGTTCTAAACGTACATGGCGTTTAAAATATTAGTTGAGTCATAAGTAACTTCCGCCTTTGAGAACCAATTGTGATTTTGTATGTACCATTCTGACTAACCATTCTTTAAATATATTTTAACAATTGAGACCCCCCCCAAAAAAAATAACAATGTTCAATACAAAAGGCAATTAACTAGATAAACAAGGATAAATTTCCACTATCGACCCCAAAAACTGAGCCCCAATGGTAATGTTGTGTATGTGCTGGGGTTCATCAGAATATTTTTTAATTTGGAGTTCTTTAAACGCAATGAAACACGAAATGCACATTTATACGTCCAGTAGCTGCAACCTGTCCATAAAGGTTTGCTTGAAAAGCGCCCTGCGCTCGTCAATAGAAAGACAGAAAAGTTATTTTGTACCATGACAACGAAAGGTCGCTTCCAGTAAGAATAGCACAAAAACTCGGTTGGTCTGTTGTACCCCATCCGCCATATTCACATGACATTACAACAAGAGCTTCTTAACTTTTTTTTCGATGCAAAACGCTTTGATCGGGGAAAAAAACTCTAATGAAGACCAGATTGAAGAGTTTGTTGAAACCCTTTTCGCATCAAAACCTGCAGACTTTTACTCGAAAGTTCTTGAAGAGCTGATAAGTGGCGCCAAGTCATTGCAAATAACGGTGAATATATAATTGAATCAATTGTAACTGTAATTTATTTTTTTGAAGAATAAAGTTGATAAACAAAAGCGGAAATTATTTACGACTCAACCTAATAAAAATCAACATTGTAAAATATTTGTGAAGTTTGATAAAATGTTCGTAGTTGGATAAATGAACAGACCGATGCTGAGACGCGTAATAATTTGTCGTATTATTTTCTATTACTTTTTCTTTTTAAATATTACCATTAGCTTCATAATAAATATAATTTTAAACGCAAATTACTTAAATAATTTCATCCTATTAGTATACTATGAAAAAACTAAAAAATATTACGACTTCAATTTCAGGAAAATAATCTACTAAACATTAAATATTCGTCAGCTACTCGCCTGGGAATGATCGCTTTTGATTGGCTTAATTTTCTTTACAGTTTATTGGTTGCTTATAAGTTTAGTTTTTATTGGTTGTGTCTAGCGATTCTATTCATTTGTATTTGTTGATCTGTCAGGTTTGTTGTGTAAATTCCGTTTAAAGGAAATGTTAAGCACGTTATAAGCCTAACCTTTTGCTATTTGTATCTATTCAGTTTGTCTTGCGTTCCAACAAATGTATCAATTTAAAAGGAATTCTTGCTGCGTTAGGGGTCGATAACTGAGCGAAGAACGACGGCAGCGTGAACGGAATAAACAAATCTTGTATAAAATAAATAAATAAGAAAAAAAACAAAAAGAGAATAAAAAATAAAACCCTCAAAATAAAGAAATACACTTCGTACATAAAAAAAACCCAATAAGTAAGTAAACTTGATAGTATTCGCCTGTACTTCAGCGATAACCTTAAGAACTATCAGGACTGAGCATGAGTAGAAGGCGTAAATAAAAAGGAAATGTTTTCAAGAAATTTTAAATAAATATCTGCTTAAATACGTTGATCCAAATGAATTTTTAATATAAACTAGCAGCTATACCCAGCTGGTCGATCAGAAAAAAAAGTTCAATTAGAGTGGAGCAAAAACAGCATTATGTTAATCTGCAACAGAGTCTATCTTCAATTACTTTAAAGTACTTTCATTAAAAAAACATTATGAATTAATGCAGTTACTGATATAACAGAAGATGTCTGTATTTATTCAATCGAAGTTAGCCGAGGACATGAAGGGATAAAACAGGCAACATCAAGACCCACTTCAGACCACAATTATTTTAGAGTTTTTGAAATTTAATTTGTCAGTGTGCTACCAGGGATGTAAAAGAGGATGTATTTATAAAGCATTTGTTAAGTTTGATGAAAATTGGTTGAAAGATCAACGAAAAATAAGAAAGAAACTAGTAAAAATAGCCATTTTTCGCTATTTGGGTGGACACAATTATCAAGTTAAATGACTGTTAAAAAATCAACTTATTGTTGGTTACAATTGGGTGAAGTTTGTATTAGATTGCTTGAAAACTGAGGGAGTTTTTAGTTTAAAATTTGTGTTGAAATCGATTTGTGTTGAAATCGATTTGTGTTGACATTGATTTTTAGTTTTTCGCGATTTTTCGCTAAACGCAGTGGCATAGAAATAAAAATGAGCGATCGTTGAGCTCGTCATGATGAAAGTAACTTACATAACGAGTTTGAACGTAATCGGAGGAAAAAAAAGTTGAATTTATCGATTTTTGATCGGCATTATCAATTATTGACTTTTAAAAAAAAATTATCGATTTTTTACGCTAAGAACCTATCTCTTACATTGTACAATGTATATGCCAAGTTTGGTTAAAATCGGTTGGATGGATTTCGAGTGAAAAGGTATCACACAGAAAGACAGACAGACATCTTCTGTTTTATATATATATATATATATATATATATATATATATATATATATAAATATATATATATATTTAAATTTTTTAAATTTAAAACCTATGCTCTCAGTATAATATACAACAGCGCCAACATTGCGATAAGCAGATATATATTTTTAAAATGTAAATGAGGTAACAGCCAGTCTATACTCCTGCACCTGAAGATTGCGTTAAGCATAAAACTCCGAGTCGAGCTATCGGTCAGGGACAATATGTATATTTATTAATATATAGTTGTATATACCTTTGTTGTATTACATCAGAACTTTTTTTTATTAACACCAGCACTATACACTCTTGGTCAAAATCTTAGTTACAAAAGAGTTAAGAAATATAAAATACTGTTACTTTAATTGAAATATATTTGCGAAACATTTAATTAGAAAATGTAGTTTATCAACAAACAAGTGAAAAATTTAACCTTTAAGTGATTAATTTAAACAAACGTTGAAAAAGGATTTTTTTTGGTTAGTCATAAAGATAAGACCTTGTATGAAAAAATGTTACTGAACAAAAATTTTAGAACTAGTCAGGCCGTGTAGACATTTACGTAGCTCATTTCCAGTATTAAATTTCAGATTTTAAAATGGCTAAGAATAAAATTTTAACAAAGTTCGAACAGGGAAGGATTGTTGAACTTCAAAGACGTGGTTTTTCGCAACGAGACATTGAAAATGAAATTGGCCGTAGCAGAACTCTCATTGCTAACTTCATTAAAAATCCGGATGTGTATGCTTCTAAAAAATCAAGCGGTCACAAGACAGAAGCATTAGGCGAGAAGTTAAGAGAGATTCAAGCCTATCATTAAATAAGATAAAAGCGAAGTCAGATGCTGGGTGCAGCTCTCGAACAATCCGTCGACATTTAAATAAGAAAAGGTTTAAGAATGTGAAATGACTGCAGAGGCCTCGCTTTCTTCCTCGCCATAAAACCTCCCGTTTACAAATTGCTTTCAATTATCAAACTTAGATAAATGGAAGAAAGTGTTGTTTTCAGGCGAGAAAACCCTTTTGTATCAGGTCGTAAGAATTTGAGCAGGAGGGTATGTGCGATAAAGACATTCGGATTACTAGCAGACAGAAAAAAGAGAATGTGTCATATCGAGAATATTTAACATCGAAAAATATAAAAGAGAAAAAAATTAATTATTTTTAATAATATGTGGAAATCTCCACCATTTACCTGATGACGGTCGCGAGACCAGAAACACATGTAGTAAAGTTATAGAAAATAAAGCATAATATTTAAAAAAAAACAAAAACAAAATCGTTTGCGGTATCTCTCTTCTTTTTAATATACACACTTTTCTCTCGTTGGAACTATTTATACCCTTTCTTTTTTATATATATATATATATATATATATATATATATATATATATATAGTATGTGTGTCTTTGACGATAATCGTTCTTTTATACAAGTTTCATTAAACCCGACTGAGAAGGTACTGCTGTTACTTTCTTTGTTGGCTTTCGGGTCATGTAATATAATAATTTTGTATTTAGGCAGCAATCCTCTTTTGTACAAGTTTCATTTTATATATATATATATATATATATATATATATATATATATATATATATATAGCTGGCCACTGGTATTCGAGGATACCCGTCTATTATGGCGGCTAACCAAACCCTATTGCAGACGCTTTGTTTAACACCCACAGAGTCTAACTGTGGTTTATACTGCAACTATGCTGAACAGACATTAGTTACAGTTTCTGGGAGAGAGCGTGTTATCTAGAATGATCAACAATCTGAACAAGACCAGCATACTCAAATACTTGGTCCCGATGACTTGTGAACTCGTGCTAGCACAGCTATCGACGCCCCCCACCAAAGATTCCGTCTACCCAATTTCCATCACAAGGCTTGGGTCAACCTGTGCTATGGTTTTTCAGACACTTTCCAAAAGTGCTGCACGCTGGGATCCCCCCCTCCGGACCGATAATATGAGGAAGTCTATTTCCTGACAAATCAGTTGTGGTGAGATTCGAACC